>UCOH01006596.1:0-54954 GCA_900474275.1 Synergus japonicus
GAATTGAACTAAAATTTGGAAAGATGCCGAACTTGACCAGAGGTCAAGTCAGGGGAAGGCGCGTGCTCTGTCACGCCCTTATAAGTACAGGTAATTAAGTTTTCTCTCTCTCTCTCCGATCATTTAAAACTATCGTTTGTATATTCAACTAAATTTTGTATGTTCTGAGAATTGGCGAACAGCTATTCGTCAATCCCTTTTCTTTTATCCGCTTGAATCATTAATTTTGAAGTGTTGTTTTCGAATTTATCTATGTCAATAAATTCTATGTTCTCTTTTAAGACGGTAGCTCGGTGAATCCTCCCTTACCCTGCTCTCTCCGCGGTCCTGTGTTAGCCTGGAATTGTCTTAAAGTAAACTTTGTTAATTGTATTTCTTTTGCTGGTTTTTTTTTTGAGGAAAACTAGCTGGCGCTCAAACGGCTTTCTTTAAGTTAATAAATAAGTAAATTAAATAATAATTAAAAATAATAATTAAAATTAATAACGTATTCACAATTATAATCCTTAAAATAAAGGTTGTAGTATGTATCAATGTATCATGTATTTTTTATGTATGTTTGTACACATTATAACCCTTGCCTTATTTTCCATTGAATTCTAACTAAATTCAAGTTTCCAAAAGGTTACTGGGCACCTGAACTTATTACTTTGCTTAGGCGCTTATTTTTACTCAATTTAATTTTATGGACGCCACGTTATTTTTATGCTCTCAAAAATAACCAAAAGAGGTTCAATTGATTTTAAAACGAATTTAATAATTATTACTATCCAGCCTAACTCAACAAGTAGAGGGGTCAAGGTAAGGAGATTCATGATCTAACAATGAGAATGAGTCATTTATGATTTTACAATAACAAAATAATAATCAATTTATTAAATGAATATAATTTAAGATGGGACTACGCCCATTTACGTAAATTACGACAATGGTCATTACAACTTAAATCATTAGATTTCGAATACAGTAGATATTAGAGTTTTGACTCTCAATTTCAGAAATAAGTTTAATCAATATTTAATAAATTATTCATGTGAAACTATTAAAGTTAATCACTACTAAATTAAAGCAATTTTAAATATTTAATCTATTTCCAAAATGGCGGTTGAAACAGATCATAAATTATGTAACACGTCATTTCGATAATCAAATAAACAAGATAACAAATGATCTCGGACGGAGTCTGGAAACAAAAGAGTATTTCACAAGGATAAAGCGAAAGACATACTTTAAAGTAACTTTCGTTTCTTTTATAAATTTAAGGGCAACGCCTAATCTCTGAAGTCCACAATTATGGAACTGACGCCCAATTGATAATTAATAATATTATGCCACCTTGGCCAGGCCTTGACAGCACGAGTACAACGAAAGATAGGCGATCAAAATTTTGAGTTGATCTAAGGAAAATGAATATTCTTTATGTCGAGACGAATGTCGAAAAGAATGGCGATTAGAATTTCGCCTTTCGTCTTATCGGCAAGCGGACGGAGATGACGTAAGAGCGACGCTCATTAAAATCTTAGCCGATTGGCTGTTGAGAGTCTGTCGCTCAGTGAACGAAATGCACTACGCCGATTGGCCATCGTCCGTAGTAATGTCCAACACTAAGTTCACTTCACTCCCACTGCGTGACCACGGAGTACGGGTGGACACTGCGCCAAATTCAAATGATGATACGTCGATGCTTCCTTCTAGGTGACTGGCTTGGAGATTAAACGAATAACCAAACATGCCTAACTCATCCTCTAATTAAAGAATAGGGCCATTCGGCCCTAGTGCACCTTAGAACAATTAATAAAGCGAATATTGGAATTAGTATTATATTCCAATAACCAATGATGTCCCAGTCTGGTTGAGTTTCGGAGTAAGTTTACAAGAGGTACTCGATTGGTCAATATGGTATGAAAATACCACTCAATCAACTGAACAAATATGATTCCGTACTCGACTTTATTTAATTTAGTGAATTTAGTAACTTTAGGTTAGGTTCTTGTACATGAAGGATATCATGTTACAGCATGTATGTCACTATCATGCAATATCTTAAAAAAGCCTAAAGGTAAATTAATGAAATTTTTTACACTTATTCCACTATATAAATAGTTGGATTTCTTTCAAGGGTTTAGGAAAATATTTAATTTTACAAGTTTTATGTACTTTTATAATTTTAGTGAAATTGATCTTACGATTATGAATTCTTAAATAATCAAATTAACCAGATGTCCCGAGAAAAAAGGTTCCTTATGTCGAGACGAATCGGCTGACCTATAAGATTAGTGCTTTTCATTAAAAAATAAGGAAATTATGTTTATTTATAATTTTGAAAGTTATATTTTCGCTTTATGTCTTCAAATAATCAAAATTTTGAGTTGACCTAAGGAAAATGAATATTCTTTATGTCGAGACGAATCGATTGACCTGTATCATTAATGCATTTCATTAAAAAATAAGAAAGTTATGCTTTATTGTAATTTTCGAAAATGAATTTTTTGAATATAACTTCTCAAATAATCAAAATTTAATGCTGACGTAAAGATTAATTAATGCTTCCTGTATCAAGAAGCAAATCATATTTGCTTACAGGAAGCAAAATGCTCATTGAGTGAGTACAAAAGGTGATACAACTTGACAGCTAGTTGAATCTTTTCAAATTTCTTGAAGAATCTTGATAAATCGTTGTAAAATCTTGAAAACGTCTAAAGCTCCTTATAATATTCTCATTTGCTCTGAAATTGTCAGAAATTTATTTGTTTTCTTAAACTTTGAATATTTTCAAAAACCTAAATAAATTTTTATTCCCGTTTTTGGTAACCTTTTTTTTAATGGGTTAGGTGGGTTTCAGAGGATAAAAAGTAGGGTATTTTTACCATTTTTTTTTAATATATACAATCATATTTTTTATTTAAATAATTCAGCATATCAAAGGTACATGTTTCAACAGTATTTTGTGAAATTTTCATTTAAAAATTCCGAAAACTCAGCCATTGGTACCTCATCTCCCTTGACGTCTCCAAAAAAATGCTTTTGCCGTGGACATCATTACTCATTACTGGTTCATCTAAAATCAAAAAACCAAAAATATTTCGTTAGTATATGGATAAATCTCGTTAAAGAACGAAGGAAAAAAAAATTGAAATTTGAAGTTTTGACAGACTTTGAAACAAAAAATCACATTTTTTAATCAAATTTTCGCCATGTATTGGCTAGAAAAAATTAGTTGTAATTAAAAAAAAAAAATCCTTCGTTCACTGACTAGATAATGTTATTTCAAAGATGTGTGCCAAATTTGAACAAAATCGCTTCATAACTTTTCGAGAAATCGTATCCACCGACTTCAAAAATTGAGTTTTGAGAAAAACGCGTTTAAAGTTTTAAGTTGAAATTGCATGCAAAAAAAAATTTTTTTTTTAACTTACATAGTATCATTGATTCCGGCACCATAAAGCAAAGTACTTGCTGCTGCGGCAATATCGAAGGCATCCTTTTGCTCTTGTCTGTGACGAATTCTTCTTTTCGAGCATACTTTTAGTATATATAAATTATATATAAATTTATATAAATATATAAATATATATAAATTTATATATAAATATATACTTTTAGTAAAAATTCACGAACACTTATAACCTCAAATCAACCTATTGGCTCAAGAAACTAGAATCAACTGAAATATTAAGAACTTCTTAGGGCCGATTTCACCATCTCTGATTAAATCCATGGTTAACTAATCATAGTTATCTTTTAATCAACGTTTAAATCAGGATTAACCAGCGAAGCATTCCACCATGTATTAAAAATTCGTGTTTTTCTGTTTTTTATGTTTATTATCAAAAACGACATCGAAGCGTCTCTAAAAAATATGTTTTAAAAAAGTGATCAGTAAAGTTATTTTGTGTCAAGCGAAAAGAAGAGAAAACATAAACTAGCTGCCAAGTTGTATCAACTTTTGTACTTATTCAATGAGCACTTTGCTTCCTGTAAGCAAATATCATTTGCTTCCTCATAGAGGAAGCATTAAGTATTCTTTACATCAGCATTAAATTTTCATTATTTGAGAAGTTATATTCAAAATATTTTTTTTGAAAATTCTAGTAAAGCATAACTTTCTTATTTTTCAATGAAATGAATTAATCTTACAGGTCAATCGATTCGTCTAGACACAAAGAATCTTCATTTTCTTTACATCAGCTTTAAATTTTAATCATTTCAGAAGTTGTATTAAAAAAATTCATTTTCGAAAATTCTAATAAAGCATAAGTTTCTTATTTTTCAATGAAATAAATTAATCTTATAGATCAATCGATTTAAATGTAAATTATTTCAGAAATTATAGTCGAAAAATTACTGTTTTACAAATACAATTAATCATAACATTATTATTTTTCAATTAAATGAATTAATCTTACAGGTCAATCGATACGTCTCGATGAAAGGAATTTTCATTTCCCTTACACTAGCTTTAAATTTTCAATATTTGAGAAGTTATAGTGGAAAAATGAATTTTACGAAAATTATAAAACTACATAAAATTTGTAAAATAAAATATTTTGTTAAACCATTGTAAGAAATTCAACTAGGTATATAGTGGACTAACTGCAAAATTTCATCAATTTATCCTACGCGTTTTCAAGAAATTGCTGGATCGTGATACACATACACACAGACACATACACACATATATACACACACATCCGGACATTTTTTCAGATCATCATATTATACGATAAATGTTTAAATATGTTCAAAAAAACCTTTTTTAAGAAACTGGATTTTGTCATCATTACAAAGCTTCCTCTATGAGGAAGCAATTAATAACACAATTAATTCAATGTTTCAAAATAATTGATTCGTTCTTTAATTAATCGTGGCCTTCTCTCATTGATGATATTTTCATCACCAAATGAAGATGAAGCTGAAGATAAAATATCGTCATAAATTAGATCCATCATATTTCACACTATATACTGTAGCACTTCACTTTTGACACTTTGAGGTTATATTGAACCCCTTTAATCGCTGGTTATGTCGGTAACCAACCAAAAATAGCCGGTTAAGTTAACCTGCGTTTAAACTAGTTTAACCATGGTTTAAAAGATGGTGGAACGCAACGTACTGATTAAATAAAGTTAATCGATGATTAAAATTTAACTATAGTTGGTGAAATCGACCCTTAGAGTGGGAAAGGTCGAGCAACAATAGCTACGCAGCTGCTCCCGTATACCTGCGAAGCACTGCACTGACCTGGCCTGACGGGCGGAACTTCCGAAGGGTCTATCTCTTAGAATTTTACTCGGATCGATTTGAAATTTTAGGAGAATATTCTAAACATATTGTATTATTTAATAAGACAAAAAAAATCGATTTTTTGAAATTTACAAACCCACCTAACCCCTTAATTAACAGGTTTGAAATAAAATTACTTCTGTTGAATATTTTAAATATCTGTTGAATTTATTTTGAACTAATTCTTATAAATTCACTCTAAAATTGCTTTGAATTCTTTCAATTCCGCTTGTATTCCTTTGAATCCGAAAATAATTAATGTTGTATATTTTTTCTTTTCAGAATACTTTGAAAATGAGTAACGACTTGAAACTGTTACGCTTACTTATTCGACAGATAAAGGAAACCTGTCAGTGGAAAACAGTGAAAGATAAAAGAGTCGTTCAATATATGCTAAAGGAATCGCATGTCCACAAGGAAACGTGTGAAGTATTCTGCAAAGCTCGCACAGAACTAAAATCTTTAGCACAGAATTATTTGCTTTATCTTAACTCACAACAAAAGTATCAGGATATTCAAAACACTTATGGTAACAAGAGTGAACGATCCGTTCAAGATGTTGCAAACTTAGTGGGTTTTAAGCTACCTAGTAATCCAAAATGAAATATTTAATACTTTGTACTTCTTATGTCTACAAGATTATTCTTCAGGATGTAATTATCTAATAATTAATTAAATAAAGTGGTAGTTTTACGAGGCTCTCTTTATTGGAAAATGTCATCAAGACCATAATATATTTAAATTCACACCATCTTTTATCGAAAAGAAACTTAAGGGGGTATTTTAGTCTAGAGGTACAAATATTGGGTGTTTTTTGAAATTCGATTAAAAAAAAAAAACAACAAATATTTTTACCATACACTTTTTCACTGGACATTTATTAATATTCCAACAATACGGAAAAAATTCAAAAATTGAACAAGTTACAGGCTGATTGAGTGGCGGGGTGGAAAAAAGGGTGCGTCCGTATTGACACGATTCCAACCCTTCTGGTGGTCGGAAAAAAAAGATTTTTAATCAGTAAGAATTTCGCTATCGTCTGAACTAGCAAAAAAAATTTTTCACAAAATGGCAACTGTTTAAAAAAAGAACATGATTTTTTGCCTTTTTTTAAAAATATAAAATTTCTTAAAAATAGTAAAAAAAACAAAATTTTTACATAATTCTAGTTCAGACGATTCTAGTTTCGGTAGGTTCGAATATGAGCACTAAGAGGTGCGCAAGAGTCATATCAATATAGCATATATACATACATAAAGTATTCTTAAATATGTACGTGTAGTATGAGGAGTACTAACAGTGGTCACTGAGTAGTAGCTTTAGCAGTCTGTGCAGTAGTCTGTTAGTCTCGTTAAGTAGTATGGCAGTATTCGACTATTTGACTGCCGGAATATTCAGTGCACAGCCCCTCGGCTTCGTGTTTATCTCTGCCAGGGATAAAACATGACAATTTTTTGTCGCGACTTGGTTTGAATTGACACATCGTTTTTGGCATTTTGAAACTTTGAGGATGGAATCAATGAACGGAACTTAATGAAACTTTGACATTGAAATTTGCGACGATGACTGGAAATTATTATAAATCAATTAATTATATTAAATTAACAGAATTCACAAAAACTGTGATTTGTGGACTTTGAAACATAAACGAAGAATAAATCTTACGACTTACCTTAAAGTAATAAAAAGAAGCGCCTACTGATTTATAAGTTATGATCAAAAATAAGAGACAGACTTGGTATTCCCTGAGTTTCTAGCTAAAGATGCAAAATTCTCGATAATATAAATTTTGTCCATTTCTTTCCTATAGCGCCATCTTTATAATATAGAAAATAATGTAACTATAGGAAAGAAAAGGACAAAATTTATATTACCGAGAATTTTGCATCTCTATTTCTAGTGTACAGTAATGTTTAATGAAGCCTTCCCTCTGTTTTCGATTGTTAACATGTTAATCCAACCCTGGTTTCTATAAGAATCAATGGAAATCAGGGTTTCCATTGGTTGAACATACTGTACTCCCAGAATTGAACCTGGTTGAACCGTGTTGAAACATGTAAGGTTTTATAAAGCATCTCACTCGTTAGCTGCACTGTGACCAATGAAAATCTGCGCTCATTTCAGATTTCTGCCATTTATGCGCGCGAAAGTTGAAAAAAAAGTGTTCTCCAAGTATAAAACGGAATAAAAAATCTTCTCCAATATTTAAAAAAAACGTTAACTGTTAACGAACCTTGAATATAACAAAAAAGAAGGAAAAATGAAGATTCAGCAGGTTCAGCAGGACGGCATCAAAAAAGTAGGATAAATCCTGCTAAATCAGGGCATCTGGCAAACCAACTTAACCACTTTTTGATCCCTCCCTCCCGCCATGTGGACTACCATAGCATTCTCGACGACCCCCCTCCCCCTACCTTAGGTTGCCATGTGGTTTTAGAAAATGTTTTAAAACATAAGTAAAATGAAAAATTATGCGGTTTATTTCATTTTGCTTCCTCATAGAGGAAGTTTTGTAGTGGTGACAAAATCCAGTTTCCTAAAAAAGGTTTTTTTGAACATATTTCAAGGGCAATGTATCTAATGTGATCTGAAAAAATGTCAGGATGTATGTATGTGCGTGTGTGTGTATGGGTATGTGTGTTACGATCCAGCAATTTCATGAAAACGCGTAGAGATAAATTGATGAAATTTTGCATAGTTATTCCACTATATACCTAGTTGAATTTCTTACAAGGGTTTAACAAAATATTTAATTTTACAAGTTTTATATACTTTTATAATTTACGTAAAATTCATTTTTCCAATATAACTTCTCAAATATTGAAAATTTAAAGCTAATGTAAGGAAAATGAAGATTCCTTTCATTTGAGACGAATCGATTGACCTATATGATTAATGCATTTCATTAAAAAATAAGGAAGTTATGTTTATTTATAATTTTGAAAGTTAATTTTTCGCTCTATGTTTTGAAATAATCATAATTTTGAGTTGTCGTAAGGAAAATGAACATTCCTTATGTCGAGACGACGAATCGATTGACCTGTATGATGAATGCATTTAATATTGAGAAATAAGAAAGTTATGGGTAATTGTATTTTTAAAAAAGTAATTTTTCGACTATAATTTCTGAAATAATTAAAACTTAAAGCTGAAGTACAGAAAATGAAGATTCTTTGTGTCTAGACGAATCGATTCACCTAATAGATTAATGCATCTTATAAAAAAAATAAGAATGTTATGCTTTATTATAATTTTCGAAAATGAATTTTTTGAATATAACTTCTCAAGTAATCAAAATTTAATGCTGATGTAAAGAATACTTAATGCTTCCTCTATGAGGAATCAAATCATATTTGCTTACAGGAAGCAAAGTGATTATTGAATAAGTACAAAAGTTGATACAACTTGACAGCTAGTTTATTTTATTAAGGGCATTGCATAAACAAACTTAGAAATTTTTGTGCCTACACCAATGTGCGTTTCTTATGTATCGAAATATCTGATTGGTGTAGACAATATGGCTGTACGGGAAATGACAGATAGATCGAAATTTCACGTCGGAAATATTATAATTTATGCACAACTCCGGCATTTACGGCAAATTCGAAGGTGTCATTGAAAATTCTATAACTTCCAACTATGCATCTGTAAGAGAGAATTCCGTGAAACATTATATAAAAATCCGTATTTTGTGTTCAAAGTGGTGAAAACCTCATGCATATACCATCGGAAAATGATAAAGTTTTGACATCTATAGAAATGGTCACAGTGTGTCACTGCAGACAATATGACTGCGCGGGAGATTAGATTTCACGCCGTGAATATTGAAATTTTATGCATAACTATCGCATTTACGCATAATTCAAAGGTGTCATTGAAAATTCTATAACTTCCAACTATCCAACTGTAAGAAAGAATTTCGCAATTGATTACGAAAAAATTCGTATTTTGTGTGCAGTGTCCAAACCTCAATAACCATCGGAGAGTGATAAAGTTCTGACATCATCTATAGTGCGTGAGTCGTTCAGTGCAGCAAGAGCAACCACATATGTTACCGACCGAACATATGTATCACTCGTGTACTCACGTGATAGATGTCAGTAGATGATATCATTTTCCGATGGTTCTTGATATTTTGTTGTGCATAAATTATAATATTCCCGGTGTTAAATTTCAATCTATCTGTCATTTCCCGTACAGCCATATAGTGTACACCAATCAGATACTTCGATACATGAGAAACGCCGATTGGTTTAGGCACACAAATTTCGAAGTTCGTTTATGCAATGCCCTTAAGTAAAATAGTTTTCTTCTTATTGTAAAAATAAAGTAATGGAAAAACTAGGGGGGCTATTGTGAGCACATTCTCATCACACCCTGCACTTCATTTTCTCCGTTCCGCGCGCTTGCATCACTGTGTGAGTTTGTCCGTAGATTTATAGTTTGTGAGCACGATATCTTTTAAACGAATTAACCGATTTGAATTAGCCTTTAGCTTACTCTTTTAGAGTCCTAAAATAAAGGTCAAGTTCGTTGGCTAGACATTTTAAATACAAATTCAAAAAGTTGGAGCATTTTGAAAATTTTTGAAACCACTTTTTTTCAATTTACAAATTCTATGCTCGGATGTTCGTAGTACTCAAAAAGTCGAAAAATTTTTATTAATGACATTTTTGGATAAAAAAAAAATTGAGACATAACATTTTAAAAATCCAAAAAAATGAAAGAAAACAAATTAGAAGCCAAACAACGCAGAATATGAAAAAAAGTCTGTATATGAAAAATGTTTCTATTGGAAGACCCTATAGGATCGGCATAAAGACTTTTTGAATTTCCTTAAAAAATCGAAAATTTAAATTTTGATCCAAGTAACATGAGATACAGAGAAAATTATAAGAAACATACTTATTGTTCTTGAAAATATCTACAAGTTGTCCTTTGGCCATTTTTCATTTTTTCGTTTTAATCACGAAAAATGGTAAACAGAGCCGAGCGCGAAGCGCAAGTTTTAAGGGCGTTGGATTATCAGAACTTAGAAAATTTTTTGGGTGCCCCTATAATAAAGACGGCCTTGCCACCCTATTTAATTTAAGATTTCGGAATAAATAAAAGAAACTCACCAAGCATTTCAGGTCTGACGAAATCCTAGAGTGCATCTTACAAAAAATGTATCGTGTTTTTCTAGAGAAAATGAGTATTTTGATTACAAATATTCATTTTCTGAAACGGAGAAATGTATGCCGAGCAGAAAAATCGCGGGATCGAGATGATGATTTTTAAAGTCACTCCACTTTTCATTATTTTATAGACACAACACCGTCACTAAATAAAAAAAACGTTCTCCACAGAGTCCTTTCACTATATAGACTTTCAAACTCTAAAAGAATCTGTGCGGAAGTTTGCGACATAAAAATTTGTCGCGTCAGGAACTTTTTTGATACCACTTGACATGTCAGAGTTTGAATGTTTAAATTGTGGAAGGACTCTGTGCAGAACGTTTTTTTCATCTAGTTGTGTCTATAAAATAGTGAAAAGTGAAGTGTCTTTGAAAATCGTCATCTCTCTCTCTCTCTCTCTCTCTCTCTCTCGCGATTTGTCTACTCGGTATGCATTTGTCCGTTTCAGAAAATTAATATTTGTAGACAAAATATTCATTTTGTCATGAAAAACGCGATGCAATTTTTATAAGATACACTAGGATTTCGTCAGACCCAAAATATTTGGTGAGTTTCTTTTATTTATCCCGAAATCTACTCTGCCAATCAAATACGGAGGCACGGCCGTCCTTATTATTGGGGGCACCAAAAAATTTTTCTAAGGGCGTGGGATAAACGGATTTGGAAATTCGTGAAAATAGAAATTTTCAGAAATTATTCTAAGTGCGATCCTGCGTGAGCGTATTTAATTTAGAAAAAGGTTTTATGAGATATGTGGGGTAACTTACCTAATATTTTGGGTCCTGAGTAGTCCTGGGTCATATAAAAATGAAATTTCCTTCCAGCTTTGATGAGAAAATGAATATTTTGTCAGAAAATATTCATTTTCTGGAACGGAGCATATGCAGACATAGCAGACGAGTCCCGTAAGTGTGACACGAAGTGCCCGGCCGACTCAAGTATTTCATATTTTTTTAGGCACAACACCGACACTAATCAAAAAAACCGGCAAACAGTCGAGTTTTGAATTTCATCTTCTTTGAAATTCCAACACGAAATTCGCGATTCATTTCGAAACCTCGCTGTCATTTGTATTCTAAATCTCCAAAACACGAGTATGAAAGGTTGGCAGGATTGAGAAGGAAAATAAGCAGACAGCACCGTAAATGTACGCAGACCGGCAACGGACACTTTTTGTACTTAGCGCTGTCGGTAACTAACCAATCGACAGCGCTAAGTACAAAAAGTGTCCGCTGCAGGATCGCACTTAGAATCATTTCTGAAAATTTCTATTTTCATAGATTTCCAAGCCCGTTTATCCAACGCCCTTAAGGGCGATCGAATCTGAAAGTAAATACTGTCAACAAACTGTCAAAATTTTGACGCGCTGTATCCGAATCCGGAGTCCGTTTTGCTCCATCACGTCAAATTTAACGGCATTTGAAGGTCAAATCGGCAAAAAAATCGATTGACCGAAGGTGACTATCATTTATATGGTTTTAACGGACGCTGGATCCGATTCTGGAATCCGTTTTATTATATAATGTTTGCATCAAGGACAATTCAAATTATATTTATTAGGTATTTTTAAGACGAATGTACTCATCGTAGAGAAAGTGGCCGCATGTATCTCAGCACGTACAATTTTTTTAGATTTAAAAAAAATGTTGTTTTATTTTATTTTATTTTACGAAAATTTAGTTCAAGATTTATTGGAAAACTTCAAAAAGTTGGATTGTATGATGAATTTTAAATTACATATTCTACACTTTCATCTCGATTACATCCCAGAAAATCTCGGAGACTACAGTGAAGAACAGGGTGAACGTTTTCATCAAGATATTAAGGAAATGGAATTTCGGTATCAAGGAAGGTAGGATGAAAACATGATGGCAGATTTTTGTTGGATGCTTAAGAGGAACACCGAGATGAAGACACAAAAGAGAAAGAGAAATCCGTTACATAGATCTTTTGAAGACAAAAGGATTCGCTACAAAAGAAGAAAAGTGTGAATTTTTGTAATAACACGAAACGCTGTTTGCATCTTGGAGTACCTTCATCTATATTAAGGTAATGCACGGTTGATTCGATATATGTGCCTGAACGTAAGTTTCACAAACTATACACATATCATTTGTGATTGGGGTGACGGGTTTGGGGTAATTCTGAGACCGTATCCAGATAGAACGACCCTCAAAATCATAGAAATACTAGTTATCGCTTTTCAAACGACTTGATTGACCTCAACTAGGCCTTCAAATCTCCTTGACTTTGACGTGCTGCGGTCTAATGGACATCGAATTTAAACTCAGAGACCTTCAACACGTATGAAAACTGTAGTCAAGTTCCACGAAGACTCATTTTCGTATTTTTGCAATCGTCATTCGAACTATCAAGTTAGTAACTTAAATTAACCTAGAAATAACCTTTAGGATCATCATAAAAATAAAAATGAATACCATATCTGGACGTAAAATTTCCCGCTCTTTCAGAATTTGAAGTCAAAAATTCACTTTTTTCACGTTTTGAAAATTTGACCTTGAATTGACCTTGATGCAGACATGATGGAATCAAACAGATTCCAGAATCGGATCCAGCATCCGTTAAAACCATAGCAATGATAGTCACCTTCTGTCAATCGATTTTTTTGCCGATTTGACCTCCAAATGCCCTTAAATTTGATGTAATGGAGCAAAACGAACTCCAGATTCGAATTCAGCGCGTCAAAATACATACGAATATATAGATCCGGTTTTTGGATTTTACAACTTTTTTTTGTGTGTGTCTGTGTTATCGATAAAAAAACGACTCTTTGATCACATTATTTTTGCGGCCTCAAACACCGTGTATTGCTAAGATGTGGATAAAATGGCGGATTTGAGTCTACATTAATTTTTAGTGGTTTAAAAATGCTCCAACACCGTTAAATCGTTTTATTTATATACGACAATATTCACCGAAATACGCTATGCCAAAACTGTGAAAAAAAACTACTTATACGAACCTCACAAACTCAAACATCGCATTGTTTCGTTGTCCTTAGCAAACGAATTTCACATGTTCACAATGCAATTTTCATTTGTTGCCAACGTTTCAATTTTCTTCGATTTTTATCAATTGATTTATTACTGTGTTAATAACTACTGACACGAATTCGCCACAAAAAATGAATATCTGAGTTTTATTTTAATGTTGAAGACTTAGTTTACTTTCTCTCAATTATAGGATTCGTAATTGGTATCATACCAATTGAGATAAAATTTCAATGTTTTGTAGTTTCTTTAATAGATATGAATGTTATTTGTTTAAATAAGCGACTAAGTTATTACTGTGATTTTGCAAACGTTAGATACATAGATGGATTTTGCTCGCACATTGCTGCACATGCAAAGTATCTATCTAAAATCGCAGGACTGGCCGAGAATGTAACAAAACTCTTTCACTATAAAAAATTTCACTCGGTGATAAATGATAATAGTGATGTCAACTAAATCTTAATAAATACAGTTCAATTAAAGGAGGAGAAAGTGGCCTCCTGAGGGACTACTACAAAAAACGCGTTGCATACTGTACCTCTAAGATGATGTGGAAATTAGCAAAGACGAACATTTTTAATCCGGCTCTAGGCAACTATGGTATTAGACCAATTGCCTCAATATATATCTATACCTTTTTCTGTTATTTCTTCACACTAAACATATATAACGCCATATTATAATGCATTAACAATGTGACGTTTCTATTTGGAAATACGAAAATCAATTATTTTTTTAAATTACGGCGCACCAGTGATTCAGCTCGGGGAAAAAATTTGTTAATTAAGTAACTTAGAGATTTTTTGGTGAAAAGATGAAGTTGGCAGATTTAAAACATCACCTGAATAAAAATTCTTAAACAATTCAAGCATTTATTTGTACTAGTTATTTTGCTCACAAAAATATCTTCATTTTTTTGATAAATTATCTTAACGGTCTCTACAACATACTTTTCGTTCACGAAAATCGGTTAAGCAGTTTTTAAGAAAAAACACTTCTTCAATTTTTCTTTCCCCTTCATAACTTCCAAAAACTTCAATTTATAGGTTAAAATTATTTGTAGTTGTTTACTACCATATGATGAACATTTGACATAAATTTCAGTCTGATACGAGCGGGGGCCGATTTCACATGCTTATAGGGCTATATACCCTTTTAAGGGATTTCAATAAGTTTCCAATAAATTAGTAATTATGTAGAATTTATTTGTATCCATTTACATTTGATATGTTCTTCTTGTACTCTGTGTATCCAGTCGACTCCTAAAGGAGATTTTTTTTCTATTTCCACATTTGCTATATCATCCTTTTTGGTGAGAATTCCGGAATTCGAATTCAAACGTTCAATTCCATTCCATGCAATCATTAGACCATTATCAGTACATAACTCAGGAGGAGGTCTACTGCATTTGTATCCCATTTCCGAACACACTGTATTCAATGATTTTATAATAAAATTATTACATGCCACTCCTCCCGATATTACCTGTAACCATAATACTTTATTAAACTTAAAAGTATTTAATAAGAATTAGAAATAATTTCGAAGTTTTTAAAAGAATTTCAAGGGATTTTGAGTAAATTCATTTTATTTTAATGAATTTCACGTGGTTTCAAAACATTTCAAAAGAATTAAAATGATTTCTAAGGAATATTAAAATGTTTTAAAACATTTCTAGGAATGCAAGAGATTTCAAGAGTTTTTATTTATACACTCATCTTTCGAAGGAGGGCCTCTCCAACGAGGGCCTTTTTCATGCTGGACTGATTCTGCGTCCCTCCCGTGCGTCCTTTGACAGCCTAAACTGAAGTGCCGACGTTCGAAGTGACCTCGAAGTCAGCGCCGTAATGCATAGTCTGCGTAGTATAGGAATTAGCGAATCTTAAAGTCTCCATATATGCGGTCCTGAGTGGTGACATCACAATGCTTGCTCGCTGCATTTTACTTTCCGAGTGGCCCTCGTTCGACAGATGAGTGTAATAATTTTAAACAATTGAGGGCCTGGATCGAAAAAGTCACTCAGCGCTCGAGATCGAGTAAAACTATTGACCAGACGTCTCGGTGGACTGAAATTTTAAAGTTCAAAAAATAAAATTTTAAAAAATATTTTCTTGTAGAGAATGAAAAAAGGGAACTTTTTTCTATTTGAAGTTTTTTTTTCCGATAAATATTTTTAATAGAAAGAATGAAAAAAAAAATTTTCCCCAAAATCAATTATGTTTTAAAAGATGAATCATCAAAACGCAGCCAAATATTAATGAAACTGTTTGAAATTTGGTATACACACGCAATATACCCTAGCGAAGCCTACAAAATCAAAAAAATTATTATAGCTAGCCATAGTTTAATAATAATTAATTGCAAATTGAGACTGGTCGATAAGTACGTTTTTTTTAGTTTCGGCGAAGAAAAGTATACAGGGAACTTGAGAGTTAAAAGATCTTTCAGTGACTCATTTGTTCCATACTATTAAAGGAAGATTTTTGGAAATTTTTAGATCGATTCAATAAAAATTGACGGAAATATCCATTTCGGAAGAAAGCACGCGATGCCGTCTAGGATTGCACCATGAACTTCTCAACGTTCGTTTGTACTGTCATCGGTACTAACCTATAAAGGATGCGACTCGCACTTTCTTACACAATGGATTTTTCCGTCAATTTTTATTGAATCGATCTAAAAATTTTCAAAAATCTTCCTTTAATAGTATGGAACAAATGACTCACTGAAAGTTCTTTTAACTCTCAAGGTCCCTGTATACTTTTCTTCGCCGAAACTAAAAAAACGTACTTATCGACCAGTCTCAATTTGCAATTAATTATTATTAAACTATAGGCAGCTTTAATAATTTTTTTTATTTTGTAGGCTTTGCTAGGTTATATTGCATGTGTATACCAAATTTCAAACAGTTTCATTAATATTTGGCTGCGTTTTGATGATTCATCTTTTAAAACATAATTGATTTTGGGAAAAATTTTTTTTTTTCATCCTTTCTATTAAAAATATTTGTCGGAAGAAAAAACTTCAAATAGAAAAAAGATCCCTTTTTTCATTCTCTACAAGAAAATATTTTTAAAAATTTGATTTTTTGAACTTTAAAATTTCAGTCCACCGAGACGTCTGGTCAATAGTTTTACTCGATCTCGAGCGCTGAGTGACTTTTTCGATTCAGGCTCTCAATTACAAGGAATTTGAAGAAACTTCAAGATATTTGTAGTAATTTTAAAGAAATCCAAGAGATTTGCAATGATTTAAAAAAAGTTCAATTGATTTCAAAGAGATACAAGTAATAATTCGAATGAGTTACAAGGTTTTCAAGTAATTGAGAAATATACAAATCCTTTTTTTAAATCCCTTGAAAGCCTGTGAAATTTTTTAAAATCATTAAAATCGCTTAAAACCTTTTAAAACCTCTTAAAATCTTAAGGTTTTTACAATTCTTTAGATACTTTTAGCATAGGGTGACAAAATTAAAAAAAAACATTTTTTTTAAACATATTTCAAGGAGAATATATTTAATATGATGTACTGAAAAATTTTCCGCACGCACGTTTTATCGTTAAGGCCAAAATTTACGATCGCTGGCTGGCTGACACTCAGCAGAAAATATATGAGAGTAATACGGATAGAGTTCTTTTTGTTAGACTTTTCATTCTCCATTTCTTTTACTCTTATGGATTTTCTGCTGACTGTCAGCCAGTAGATGATCGTGAGTTTATGATGGAAAAATAAAAAAGAAGTTATCTATAAATATTGATTCATGTAAATGGCCCAAAAGTTGCCTATTTTGGGAAAATTTATTCATCAATAAAAAGTATCCCAAAGGGCATATAGCAGGATAAGCATGTATTAGCTGCCCCTGGCCGAATCTCTGCGACATTTTCACCATGAGTTGGTATTAATATGACGTTCAATTTCCCGGAAGATTATATCTGAGAAATCATTTTTATGGGAGTTATGGGGGTGAGTAGAAAAATTGAAAAATCCCGTTTTCTCGGAAACGGCTGGACTGATTTGGATGGGGAAAAAATATGGGACATTTTAGTAATAGTTAAAAAATTCAAAATATTCAGCGTACTATTCCGAAATAATTCAATAATACTTCAAAATACACTGAAACCTGGATTAGAGTCCACTAGATTTCTGTCGTTCCGATAAAGTTGGGTTGGTCCCAAACATAGATGAGGAGAGGTGAGGAGTCGAGAAGAAAAGCGCCACGAAATCGACAGTAAGCTCTAGTTTGCAAAGGAAACACTGGTACAGTACATCTTCCATAGTAAGAACCTCCATAAGAGAGCCAATGGCCTTGATGAGCTCGGAAACTTCCCCCACTACAAACTCTACTCACGCGACCTCCATAGGAGATCCGCAGCTGAACGCAGCTTAATTTCAGTTTTTCTCAATGAAACTGCTTTTATTAAAATTATTTTTCTAATTTGCATACAATAATTTGTGTATTTAAATATATGTATATAATCGGTTTTCTATACAGTTTTATAAAAATAGAGCTTTACGAAAAGTTTTAAGAAAACAAAATTATAATTTCAGTTTAAATTTAAATATAATATGTACATATTTTAATATCTACATATTGTGTTTATGTCCAATTTTACATGTAAATCCATTTTATATGTAATCCACTTTATATGTAATCGAAAGGATGCTGCTTATTCGGCTTTTTCTTCGCCGCCGGCCGCGGGTTCTCCTATAGAGGTTACGTACCCAAACCCAAATTTTACACACACGCGAAATTTCCGAGCTCAAAACCCAGGAATGGGGGCCCCCTATTTCTCGGAATTCTTACCCCTAACCGCCCATGGTGGCTCTCTTATGGAGGTTGTATTGTACATACGCCGTGCTTACTTACGATTTGCACACTACCTTGATATATGTCTACTGATCAACCAAAGTGGGTCAGGAATCCAGGTTCCAGTGTATTCCAATGTCCCGTTTCCTCTCACAATTCGGGGTACATTTTTATTGTGAGTCCCCTCGCCTCTCTCAATTCGGGGTGCTTTTTTATCGTTAGTCCCTTTGCCTCTCACAAACCTCGGTATCCTCTGTTTGTTAATACTCTCAATCTTCGTCACTGTCACATTCAATAACAGGGACAATATTTTGTTCTTGAAACATTCGACTGAGAATTTCAGCTGGTCTGACAATTTTAGCCAAATATCTTGCGTGAGATAAATAGTAGATGATTGCAGCGATGTGTGAGCAACAACCAACAGTTCTGTTTCCATTAGCACAATCCCATGCATACTCTAGTACTGCACGCGACGATCGAGGGAAAAAATGGGTGAGCATGAAGTGAGCACTTATGGCGTACATAAGCGTACCAACCTCAAAATATTCGAATAACGAAAATATAACGAATCGATTTGATTTTTGCGTAGAAACCTTTCCTAAGCTTGTGCTGACAATGCTCATTTTAACCAATTTTTAAATTAATATTAGAATTTTATAGCTTTTATTTTATTAATTGTTTATTGTAACTTAAATGAACAATTTCACCAAACGACTATATATGTGAGAAGCGGACAAGCTTAGGAATTATTTCTACGCAGACTCCTCATTTTACATCAGCGGACGTGCATTTAACGTGTTACACTGAATATTTTGAATTTTTTGACTCTGAGCAGCAACTCCAATTGAGCTCAAATTTTCACATATTTTATCACATAATACAAGGTATTTTCGGGCAAAAAACTGTGGCTGTGCCTCAAGAATTTCCTATTAACAAAATTTTTTTAAATTTCTAAATTTTTTTTAACCTTTTCTTTTTTACTAAAATGTCCCATAATTTTTCCAAAACATGCCTACATTGGTACCCATAACATATTTTTCCCCCATCGAAATCGGTCCAGCTGTTTCCGAAAAAAACGGGAGTATTCAATTTTTCTACTCGCCCCCATAACTCCCATAAAAATGATTTCTCAGGTATAATCTTCCGGGAAATTGAACGTCTTATTAATATCAACTCATGGTGAAAATGTCGCAGAGATTCGTCCGGGGGCAGCTAATACATGCTTATCCTGCTATGCCCTTTTATTAAAATTGTTCACTTTTATTTGTTATGATTGAAAAACAATACAAATTTCTAATGGCGGGTATAGTCATTTCACAAGATGGCCATATAGATACTCTTTTCAAATTCTTTGAAATTTCTTAAGGTTGATGGAATTTGAAAGCAAACTCAAATCCTGTAAAATTGGCACTGCGGTTCGGATTTGAGCTTTTAAAGAAAAATAAAGGCAAGTTGATAGGTTTTTCGGACTCGTTTTTAATAAAGTAGTAGTCTTATTTATGGGATATGTGGAGATAACTTATCATATTATGTAGGGTCTTGTGTTTACTGGAGTCCCATAAAAATAATGTTTCTTTCCCGCTTTCAGGAGAAAATGAATACTTTGTGACGAAATATTCATTTTCAGAAACGGAGCAAATCTAGACAGAGCAGACGAATCGCGAGAAAGAGATAGTAAATGTCAGACTCACTCGTATTTATCAATTATTTCAGACACAACACGGACACTGAACGAAAAATACAATGAAATTCGCAAATTAACACAAGAAACTGTAATTTAGCATCGGGAAAGAGCATTGTGAAAATTTGACAGGAAAGAAATACACAATTGAACATAATGAGCAGACTTCGTCGTACCGGCGTACCCAAAACTGCGTAACGGACATTTCATGTACTAAAAATTGTGGTAAAGTAGACAGACACGCTCTATCGCTAATTATCTTTTTTTTCTAATTATGTTAGATTGTAAATGAAATCACGAACTCCAGTTATTGTGAGATGGTATATACTGCAAACATTTGATGAAACTATAAACACTCATACTTTATAAACACTTATACTTTATAACATTACCACAATCTTTAGTACGTCAAATGGCCGTTACGCAGTTTTGAGTCCGCCACAGTCTGTTCATTATGACGCGCCTTGATAGGAAAGGGCGCGTAATTTCAAATGAATTCAAATTCGGTCAATGGTTTCCGTCTAATGAGCTCACTTAGGTAGGCAAATAAGGAAATCTTTTAATGATTGGGGCACTCACTATGCAAGGATTAATATAGAAGAGGATGTTCTAATGAGGAAACCTGTTCTAAGTATGTACTCTCATAAAATTATACCTGATTGTACATGACCTGGATTAGGTGGAAATACAAGTACCCTAATAAATGACCGTGCTACTGGTAGTTGGAGCCTTTTCCTATGAATTCTTAAACAACCTAATTCTATAGCCGATCTGCTCTTTTTCTTTAGCGTTGCCATAATCTCATTATTCTATAATTATTTAAATTCAAATTTTCCCGCTAATAAAAGAGAGTTCCCTATTTAAAATGTCAATAAAACAGGCAGCTGTTACACCGTTGTGTTCATTCATGTATCTCTTTCCTGTAAAAGTTCCACAATACTCTTTCCCGATGCTAAATTACAGTTTTTTTATGTCCATTTGCGTATTTCGTGTTGGAATCTGAAAGAATAGCAAATTCAAACTTTCTGTATTTCATTGATTTGTCGTTTAGTGTTCGTGTTTTCCCTGAAATAATTATAAAATACGAGTGCGTCTGACATTTACTATCTCTTTCTCGCGATTCGTCTGCTCTGTTTAGATTTTTTCCATTCCTGAAAATGAATATTTCATCACAAAATATTCATTTTCTCCTCAAAGCTGGAATGAAACACTATTTTTATGGGACTCCAGTAAACACATGACCCTATATATATAGTAAGTTCTCTGCTTAAAATGCCTGGTTGAAATCTGTTGTAGAAAATTAACTCCAAAATTCTACATCTAGAAAGTTCGAGAATGCGCCTGTACTAGGTAAGAAAAATCCAGGTTCGAAGTTTCTTGAATTGTGGAGATAACAGATGTACCGAGCAATTAGGTCTAAAGCAATAAAATGCAGGTATAAAAGGACAGACGCTCTCCGTCCTTACTTAATTTATTAGTTAGTCAGTTAGTACCCTTTGAGCGAGCACACCTGAATGTATACTTGTTACTAAATAAATTCTTGTGCCAGTACATTACACACATTGTTTTTCTTATTTCAAACAATTAATACTCACAACAAAATCAAATAGAAACCGGATATAAACCGAGTAAATACCCATTTGGAGTCTTATCCGGTTTGATACGGTTTTTAACCGGACTATGATTTAAATTTGCGCGTTTTACCCGCGTCTACCTAGTTCCTATCCGGCGAATGTGATAAGAAATAAAATACTCAAACACAAAAATAAGTTTTAACCAGGGTTCTACAAGGCCTCTATAAGAAAATTCAAAAATACGTTTCTATCCGGTACATACCCGGTCGCTGTTCAATTAGGGTTCTACCCGGACTTTATCAAGTACTTGAACGGTACTTTATACGGTACTTTGAACTGGTAAGAATCGTTAAGAACAAAATCCATCTCTACCCGGTCCGACCTGGTTCCTATCTGACGAATGGAACTAGAAATGATATACAAAAATAAGTTTCAACCCGGGTTCAACCCGATCTCTACAAGAAAATTCGAAAGAGCGTTTCTATCCAGTACATACCCGTTGTCTGTTTGCAAATATCCAATTAGGGTTATACCCGGACTTTATCAGGTTACTATACGGTACTTTGAATTGATGAGAATCGTTAAGAACAAAATTCATCTCTACCCGGTTCCTATTCGACAAATGGAACTAGGATTGAAATACAAAAATAAGTTTCAACCCTGGTTCAACCAGGTCTCTACAAGAAAATTCGAAAGTACGTTTCTATCCGGTACATACCCGCTCCCTGCTTGCAAATATCTAATTAAAGTTATACCCAGGTTTTGAATTGATGAAACTCATTAAGAACAAAATCCATCTCTCCCGGTCCCACCTGGTTCCTATCCGACGAATGGAACTAAAAATGAAATACAAAAATAAGTTTCAACTCGGGGTCAACCAGGTGCGTTGAAAGTCAACGAAAGTGCGTTTCTATCCGATACATATCCGGTATTTATTCGCAGATAGCAAACTCGGTTTCCACCTAGTTCTTATCCGGTCACCGGCTTGGAAACTGAAAAATAATGAAGCCGACCCGAAAAAGTTGTAGGTTGTTGCCTTATCATTTGCAAAAATAAGAACCGAGTGTAGAAGAAATATAAAAAGTGGGATTTTAATTTCATAAAAAGAATTTTCTCATCAACTATTAATTAAATTTCACATATGGCAGTGCTATGTTACATTAAAACTTGGAAATAATTATTCAATATTTAAGTTAATCAAAAAACAGGTTGAAATCGTTAATTTTATACTTACAAAAATTTTTGAATA
Organism: Synergus japonicus; assembly: GCA_900474275.1. Classification (NCBI taxonomy): domain Eukaryota; kingdom Metazoa; phylum Arthropoda; class Insecta; order Hymenoptera; family Cynipidae; genus Synergus; species Synergus japonicus. The sequence continues at coordinate 22,786 of UCOH01006596.1, forward strand.
GATACAAATTGAGTAACGAACGTAATCAATGTCTGGCCCAGATCTGGGACTGGACAGCAATTGATACCATAAAAATTTTTAATTGTCAATCAGTCAAATTTTTTTCAATTTTCGAGAAATTTATAGGGTATCTAAACTTATACAAAATATTATACAACATGAGGCCTTTATTGAGTGAGAATTTTTGTTATATATAATTAATATATAATTTATTATACTATTATTATAGTACTATATATAGTACTACAGTACCGATAGACAGTAGTTTTTTTTTGTAGCAAAAAATTTTTGTTCTGCTAATGAAATATTCTATTATATCAATCAATTTTACGGTTTTAGGTTTTGCAAAAGTAAGGGTGCCGTCCCATGGCAACGTAAAACTCGGCGTAAAGCGCAAAACGTCAAATCACTAGCTAGTTACTTCTAGCGACAAGAATCTTGTGCCGAATGTAGCCGTCTTTATGACTGTGTCATTTCGCGGTTCGAACGTTCCGCTTTTTCATTGTTGTTTGTCAACTTTCAAACATATAATAACCAACGCAATTTTTCAAAATTGTGATCGGTATTCCTTATATAAAAAGAAAAAACAAAGTGATAGAAAAATGTCTTCGGAGGAGGGAAATGTTCAGATAAGTTAAGGGCATGTAATACTCTACCATTAGCTAAAAATATTTATTATTATGAATGTATAATTGGGTAAACTAAATTGCACTTATGATAAAGTATCATATGCCCTTAACAAAACTTTTTTTAATCATTGTACGTATATATCTAATATTTAATTAATTATTGCAGCCCTCAAAAAAGTGTTGGAAGTGCGGGTGGGTTATTTCCGATGCGCAATTACCCAACATATGGGCACACTCTTGCTTTTCTCTGTACGACGAAAAAAAGCATGTAATCGTGATTGATAAAAATGAAGTCATTAGCATATGTAAGTAATTATGGTTTAAATGTACCCAGGAACAAAATATCGATTAAGGTCAAAATACACTACTGATTTGTTTTTTACATTCTTGAAATCGGAATCTGTGTTGAATTCTGATTTTCCAGTATACAGTTTTATTTAATTGGTCAACGATTTAAGGGTTTTGGGGCCAAGTTCTAATCTAAAAATTTAATTTCTTAATTTTACTTAATAAATATTAAAATTTGAATTTTTTCCTCTTTGTAGAATTAATCAACTTTTAACTAGAAATATGCGTACAGAGCGAGAAAATATCTAATTCAAATATTTTTTCAGTCAAATGAAATTATTGAATTTTGAGGTCAGATTTTTAATTCTTCGTTTTATGTAAAATGTATCTAATTTAAATATTTTTTCGCTCTGTACACAGTCTTATACTTGATAAAAGTTTTGCGCTACAGAGCGAAAAAATATTTATCTATAATTTTTGTTGAATAAAATGGAGAATGTAATTTTGAGCTGACCACTCGGGTCCAACGCCCTTACAAAATTTTTAATTTGGTGTGAAATATTGTAACATAATCCCAAAAATTTCGGTCCGATTGAAAAATTGCTAGAAAGATTGAAAAAACTTCTTTTCGACCGGAGTTTTATGATAGAATCGTCTAAATTTTTAAGACCGATTGGTACATGTTATTTTTCAATAGGTCCACTGACTCAGAAGAAAAATAAATTTATGGACGACGTTCGCTTGATATCGTCAGTTAGTAAACGACCATTCTTATTTAAAAAATCACAGAAATATGCTGCAAGTTTAGAAAAAGAACATTTATGGACTCAAGTTGCCAATGAAATATCTGCAGGTTAGTAGATTATAAGAAAAAAGTTTTTTTTATTATTACAGAATTAATATTAATCGAAGATTATAATTCTTTCAGAATATTCAGCAGAGAAGGCTAAGGCAAGGTGGAAATTATTAAGGGACCAATATAAACGCGCTCAGACCCATGACAATTCAAAGATATTTCGTCACAGTGAAAGGTTGCAATTCCTAGATCGAGATTCTTCTGATAAGTATGTGGTTATGATTTTTTATGTAAACTTTTGACTATCTTGTTGTATACTAAAGAGATCAAGTATTATTTCAATTTTTGTTTTAAGAAATATATATTGTTACAGTGAACCACCTGCTAAATTACCGTTACGAGAAAAATCCCAAAATAGTCAGCGATCTGATGAAGATTCCCGTGCTAAAGAAGTATCAGAGCATGCAGCATTGCGACATGCAAGGTAAAACCCTTTAGCAATATTTTTATGATAATGTATTTTGATATATTGCAGTGAAATTGGTGACACATCACACAAAAGCGATACACCGGTTGAATTCAGAGAAGGCTGCTCAAATTCTGTACAGTAAGTTATTTTATATATCTTTTATTAATTTTAATATAATACGTCAAAGGAATTGTGATCAATTATAAAATTATGAATTACTGTATGTAATTTTCGTGGACCTTTTCATTAAGGACTTGATATTATGGCCAGTACAGGCAAAGTGAACTACAATTGCCAGTCAAAATAATTATGAATTTGTATTATTTTTTATTCCATTTTTTGCTTTCCATTGACTATTTCTAATATTATTTTTTGCAGTGCTTCATCCACATCTAACAATCCCGAGAAACATTGCCCGAAAGCTATACCTGAAAATCGTCGGAAAAATACTGTCAAAGGTAAAAATTTAATCTAAGGAATTTAATTTACTATTAAGTTTTAGAATCTAATTAATTTGTAGACGTTAATTAAATTTAATTAATCACTTTTAGATGACAAAAGGCTCAAGAGAAAGGAAGAACTCCAAATGTTAGTTTTGGAAAAAATCCGATCACACAATGTGGAAAGAATAGAACCAACTCATATGTTTCTATTTGCTTTGGCAGAAACCTTTAAAAAGCTCGATCATGGACGTCAACTTCGAGTGCATCGACGATTCGTTGAAATTTTGGAACAAGAATATAATGAGCAAGATCAGGACAGCTCAACACGAAGAGCTCAGCACGAAGACAATTAGGAAGTTTTTATTTTTATACAGTTTTTGAACTGTGAATTAAGTTTCAAAGTCCAATTATTAGTTTTTAAGCGCAAAGATAGTTTTGAATTTTTTTGTAAGGATTTAAACGGAATAAAATGATTTTAAATGTTTTCATGGAGTTTTAAGAGATTTTCACGAATTTTAAGAGATTCTAAAGGATTTTAATTGTTGTCATGGAATTTCCATGAATTTCAAGAGAATTCAAGAGATTTTTATGATTCTTAAAAGATTTTATGGCATTTTTAAGAATTTCATATAATTTGATGATTTTAAAAAGATTATGTGGAATTCTATGCGATTTCTAATGATTTTAAGGGATTTCAAGAGCTTTTTTTGATTTTAAATACATTTGATGGAATTTTTAAGGAATTATGGAATTTGATGTAATTTCTATTAATTTTAATGGATTCTAAGGATATAAAGTCATATTAAATGTTATCCTGGAATTTTAAAAAAGTTTTCTTGTATTTTATAAGATTTTCATGAATTCTAAGAGATTTCAACGAATTTTAGCGATATTAAAGATTTTCATGATTTAAAAAAAATTTTATTGGAATTTATTGAGATTTCTAATAATTTTAACGGATTTCGAAGGATCTAAAGGGGTTTTTAAATGTTATCGTAGAATTTTAACCGATATAAAAAAATTCTATGAATTATAAGAGATTATCACCAATTTTATCAAATATTTTTATAAATAAAAATGAAAATAAAAAAATATTTCATTTTCGTCAGGTTAGACGTCTGATACTTCAGTCCAATGTGCTACTTACTTTAAATATAGTTGCGATTCACATTGTGATTTAGACAAGTAGACTAATATTCAAACTTGTGAAAAAAGTAAGTGATTCGAAGTAGGTTTGACTTACTTTTTAAAGAGAGTTTCCATAAACTATAAAAATGACTGTAAGTGAACTATATTACAAAATGTATTTTTAAAATTTCAAACGGGTTTTTAATACATTTTTTACCACACTTTCCTTCTGCAATTTTATTTACAACTTTTTAAAACGTATTTACATATAAAATTACACAGTATATATTTAAAAATGTACTTATTAAATCTCATTCTGAAGCACCTTTTCGAACTGCCATGGTATTGCTCCACTATCTGATTCGAAATATTCGGCAAATCTGTCTCGAATGACCGTGGGATTCAACTGATTTGGAGCATGCTCCACTATTTCGTCTTGGTCTTCAAAATTATGCAAGGCTGAAACCAAATGTGTTACCTTACTTATGACTTATTTCTATAGTACAAAAAAAATTGATTGACATGATACCCATGTCGTATATTTTCATGAGTTAGGTAAAATCAACATTTTTCAAGAAATTAAAATAAAAATATTTATATATCATAAACATATATTACTTTAAGGTTTTTATTAAAATTAGCCACTAACCACCAACTGGAAGAGCTCGATCGGCTGGGGTCAAGTGTGCGTAGAGGTTTCTATCTGCATTGTTCGGCTTTTTTAAAGACTCCGTGATGATCCAATTATGTAAACAAGTAGTAGCTTGAATAATTTTATTGACGAGTTTTGCATTTTTTTTTAATTTTTCAAATTGTTCAAAAAAGCATGAATTTTTTATAATTACATTTTTCAAAGTGGAAATTATAATCCTTGACCGAAATTTCGTGTTCCAACTGAAAATTATATTTCTTTTGCAAAAGCTCGCTTTTGTTAGTTAGAGTTATAACTTCATTAAACATTTTTTTTTATCGCTGAACGAAATTTATTGAATATATCATATAATAAAATGTTTATTTTTAATAACTACTTTATTTAAAAATTAAAAATGATTTATTCGATACAGAATTACTTCAACTTTATTTCTTTGGACTATTATTTGAAAAAATAATTTTTTCTACTAAAAAAATGAAAAATACAGTTTATAGATACCCAGTAGGCAAAAAATTGAAATAAGTTTTTAGAACGTCCTAAAAACGTCCTATGTCAGGTCAAAAAACATCCAATGTTCCAAATGCGTCCTAAAAACGTCTTTAGAACATTGGACGTTTTTTGGCCTGACTTAGAACGTTTATAGGACATTTTTAGGAAGTTGTAAAAACTTCTTTAAATTTGTTTCCCACTGAGTAATTATACCATTTTTAGGAAGTTAATTAACTGTCTACTCCATTTTTTCCTATCGGCAAAATTAAAAAGTAGACCTTTTCTTCAATTATTTTGTTGATTTTGTTTAAAGTAAACACGCAAAAAAGAGACATTTTGCTTTTATTATATTATATACCTTTTGTCTTCATGTGGAGGTTAGGGTCCTAGCTTTCTGATTTGTTTATAAAAACAGTTTGTAGAAGAACTTTAAAAGAAATCTATGTTTCACAAGGAAAATAAAGAACTATATTCTTTATATGAATATATCTATAATTCCATTATCCATATGTACTTATAATCTTTTCTCAACGTTTGCAACAAAGATATTATCTTTGGTTTGCAAAATAATCGGAGTTTTGACAGTTTAAACTTTGTTTTGACGGTTTTACGTTTTGCGCGACGCAAAGCGTCAAATATTTTCTCTATTGTCCCATGATGGCGTAAAAATGAGCCACCGTATTTTCATAGCGAATGAAAAATACTCTTCCAGTAGCTCTCATAGAAAGTACGTGCCGCCATTAGTTATTCCATTCTATCCTTGATATAGAATGCAGTTTTGCGCTATCGTGGGACATAGGGAAAAATTTTTACGTTTTGCCATTGTGTCCACATCTTACCAATACGCGGTATTTGAGGTCGCAAAAATGATGTGTTTGAAGTGTTGTTTTTTTTATACACAATCTTTTGATTGTACGACAGGGGCTATCTGCTCATTTTTTCCAAAAAGAAATTTGTTTGGCTAAAAAGTGAATTTTTACAAATGAGGAGACGCGGGTTGAGGAGTGCGGTAAACAGTACTTACATTTTGCCAAGTCCCTGTCCGAGCAAAAAAGACACAAAACTTCACTCCAAGGGTGCTTCACTCACTCAGAAAAATTTTCCGAATCTCGCTATGCACTTCAAAGCCCGAGCACTTATGAAAATCGTGTAAAAAAAGAAGTTTGAGAAATCGCGTACTACACATGTGCTAGTTACTTGAATATAGTTACTGGACCTGTCAACTGTTTCGCAGGGTCGCCAATTGACCATTATTAATACAGTAATAATAATGGTAACAATGATCAATCGGCGACCATGCGAAACAGCTGACAGGTCCAGTAACTATATTCAAGTAACTAGCACATGTGTAGTACGCGATTTCATACAATTCAACAGCATGTCCATCTCCTTAAAAAGAAATAATGGTTTTAAGTGCTCCGTAATATTAAACTACTAACAATTAAAAATGTTAGTAAAGGAGAAACTTTTCAACGGTCAAAAATAAAGAATAACCCTATTATGTAGGAATACTACTTAACTTACTACAATTATTTTCTTCATTATGCTCTACATCTTCTTCCACAGATTCTGAGTCTGATGTCAAGCTACTAATCGTCCTGCGAAATGGAAGATTTACATGAATAAAAATAGATCATATTAACATTGCATCACAAATAATCCTTTTTTAAATTATAATTGTATATACTCAAATTTTCGTTGTCCTTTCTTTGATGATGCAGCCGAGCCACTTGGTTTGTACAATCTTTCTCTTGCTTTTGCTTCTATGTATGTTCTTCTTAAATATTCCCATCTGCTTTGTATTTTATGAACTGCAGAAACACCTATATGGAGATAACGAGTTAGAAATATGTTTGAGTAATTTTACTTTCTCTGAATTTCAATGAGAGTAAAAAATTGTTATGTTTAAGTACATATAAGTGTATGCAAGCATACTTCTCATTTAAAAGAAAGTATCAATATAAAGCGAAAAAATATCGATCCTAATATTTCTAGAGCAGATTAAAATAAAACATTATAATTACTTACCTAATAAATTAGAAATTTCTTTCCATAGGTCGGCTATCTTCAAAGATGTACGGTTTTTCAGTAGTAGGCGATAATTATATAGTGGAGGTCTTTGTGATACTGCTGTGATAAGTGCTTCATCCAAATCTTTATTCCAGATGTCATCCTTACCCTTTATCTTCATGACAACTTCTCCAGTGACTAAAATGAATGTAAGGTACACATAAATAATTTATATACAATAAACACAATTATATATTCAATAAATAAAATTATATATAGTTCAAGTTCTTGAAAAGGAAATTTGAAATGATTCATCTATAGTGACAGAATGATTATCATCGATAAAAATACGTTGTGACTCTTCATCATATTCTTCGAAACAAGTATGCTCTAGAATGTTATTCATATTTTTAATAAGGTGACCACAATAACCACATTTGTATCGAGCCTGCAAATTTATATCAAATTTTATTGTTCTTAAATGATATTAGAGTTTTGGTAAAATATCTCTGATTTTGTGAAGATTTTTCACGATTTTTCGACAATATACAATGTTTTAAAAAAGTTTTGTTGACTTACCTGAACATTTTTCTCTTCCGAAGACATTTTTCTATCACTTTGTTTTTTTCTTTTTATATAAGGAATACCGATCACAATTTTGAAAAATTGCGTTGGTTATTATATGTTTGAGAGTTGACAAACAACAATGAAAAAGCGGAACGTTCGGACCGCGAAATGACACAGTCATAAAGACGGCTACATTCGGCATAAGATTCTTGTCGCTAGAAGTAACTAGCTAGTGATTTGACGTTTTGCGCTTTACGCCGAGTTTTACGCTGCCATAGCACGGCACCCTAAACATTAAAAATACGAAAAATTGTATATATGTATTTTATTCATTATTAACGCAACAGTTTTTTTTAAATGAAATTATCTTGAGATAATTTAATATTTGTGTAGGGTTAAGTGTATCGTGGAAAAAATGTGTTACCATCAACGTTGCGTGCGAAATTTTATTTGTTATATATGGGTTAAAATTTACAAATGTCGATTATTTATAAGTATATCCATAATATATCAACGAATAATCCATGTTCTTAATTAATAATTGTTTTTATTTTTTCCGGGTACAGGTGTTTGAAACACCGGATACAAACCTAGTAGAAACCACACAGCTCCGGATAAAACCCATGTAGCAACCGGATACAAAAATTATATCACACCGGGTAGAACACGGTCAAGTACCGAATAGAAACTAGGGACAAAAACCGGGTATAATTCCAAAAGAAACGGGTATGTACCGGGTAGAGGTATTTTGAAACATCGGATACAAACTTGGTAAAAACCACACAGCCCCGGATAAAACTCATGTAGGGACCGGGTACAAAGATTATATTGCCCCAGGTATAACTCGGTTAAATACCGGGTATAAACCGGGGTAAAAACCTGGATGCATTTCGAATAGGTACACGATACGAACCGGTTACAAATATTCTGAAACACCGGATACAAACCTGGTAGAGATCACACAGCCCCGGATAAGACACATGTAGGAACCGACTTCGAACATAATATCGAACCACATAGAACCCGGGTACAATATTGGATCGAAAACGCGGACAAAAACCTGGGTCTATTTCCAGAACAACCAGATACGTTCCCACTTCTAACCGGTTCTTATCTGGATTGTACCTGTTATTTTAAGCAGGATTGTCTCCACATATCCCATAAATCCTTTTTCTAAAATATATATGCTCACAGAGTCGGGCTTAAAATCGTTTTGAAAAATGTATATTTTCACGGATTTCTAAGTCTGTTTATCCAACGTTAGTAAGGCCATGTGATACTTTTTTGACGGAACAATCGGGTTCAGATTACCCAGGTTTTCTTCCACAAAAATAAATATTAAAAAAAAAATTAATTCGGAGAAGTTTTTAAATGTATTAAGGGACCGATATTAACTCTCGTTTGGGCCAATAATAATAAAAATAATTATTATGAACACTTTCTGTGTTTATCTATTTTGAGGTTCGATTGGCAATTATTTCTCTCTGCAACATCTACACAGTATGTAGATAAGGTAGGAATGCTCCTTACCATGATAATGCAGACAGATAATGCAAAGATCAACAACTTTTAAAAGTTTTAATCCCTATTTTGTTGAATATATATGTATATATAATACATAATAATTCAACAAATTTAGAGAATTATAACTCTAAACATAGGAAAAGTAATATACCGGATTCAGATTCTAAAAATAGTTCTCATGAAACTCTGCTTTATCACATTTCTGAGAGGTAATAAAATGTCACAGATAATGTGATAATTGAATCTGAATCTGTTACCCCAAAATAGTTATTATTATTCTGTATTATTTATAATATAATGTACAGAAAAAAGCCACCTTTATTCTAAGACTAAAAATCAAGTAAAAAGCCATTTTTCTAACACGAAAATCAAGTGTTCATTACAAAAATTCGTAATTTGACATTAAATGAATTCAATCATGGTATTGTTGATTTGATTTGAATGAGTACACGGAAAGAAATTTTGTACAGTAACGACACTTATGGTAGTACGGCAACGCGACCGAGGTGTGAAAGCGACAGCGACGCCAATTTTGGCAACGCGTCGGTCTCTTAAGCTTAGTACAACGTTGCTCTCTATACTACATGGTGCGTGAGGTCCGTTGTTGTTTCAAAAATCTAAGGCAACAGTTACGCCAAATAGGGACAGTAGCGTTCCCTAACTGAGAGAACAATCGTCATGAACAGAGGGCGCACTACAGCACTACAGTTTTGCGCATCAGAGGTACCTATAAGTGTCGCTGCTGTAAAAAATTTCTTTCCGTGTACTTATCTTGTCAGTTGCAGTACATATTTTTTAATTTACAATATCAGATCAACCAATACGCATGCAAAAAATATGCTTGTTTCAAATATTGGCTCAGCAAAAAGAAACAAGAATTTGTACCATTTTTTTTTGCTGAGCTGTTACGTGACACTGTATTGCTGTACAGAATTTATTTATTTATTATGATAAATAACTATACATTTCAATAAAATGTATTTATCTTTTAAGTAAATCGATTTGCTCTGTCTCGATATAATGATTTTTCAAGAAAAGTCTTGCATTTTGTTGAGAATATTTTGAATTTAACTACGATACAATCTCTGTGTTATTTACTTCAGTTTATAGAGGGAACTACTGTGGGGTTGTTCGTGTATATCTATATATTTGTAACTTTCAGTACTGCTGTAACGCTGTTACACTTCTTGTGCGTCTAAGCTACTGCTTGATTCAATTTAAATATACTAACTTGTGACGGACAGTCTTGTCGCCCGTCACATATTCCTATCTTTCTATCGCTATCTCTTATCAGTTCACGTCACCGAGCGGGCGGGGCGAGAGTTCCGCCAGACGGCTTCCCCTACCATCCGTCGACTACTTGTTACGTAATTACAAGTGCTTAAAAGCACCAAATCGACTCCTTTTGAATCAGTTCGCTGAGGAGCAGCTCGTCTACACTCAGCGTAACTCATCTGGTGTCTCTGCTGGCGGGTTACCACCACAACAGAACGATTGGGTCGTAACCTGGACGTCTTCTTCAGGGAAGATCCACTAGGTGTACGACTGACAGGTACCCCTACCTGGAGATGACTTTCAGAACCTGGGGAACCTAACATCCTGAGAATCCCATCCTTAGAAAGAATCATCTGATATCTGACCAGCGGGCACCCCCATGGCCAGCTATCAGACAAAGAAGGTACGCCAGCCCAAAACCTGGCCTACCCCTGATTCAATCCTGTCTCCCCGTTCAAAAAGTACCATCTTAAATAGTACTCACTCTACGTTTGACCAGCGGGCACCCCCATGGCCAACCTTAGAGATAAAGGTTGTATTGATTTTAAGAGATCAATCCAACCTGGAATTTTTTACCTTACCTGGGGTAAATCATCCGCGAGGAACTAAAGTAAAATAAAGTAGTAAAAAGAGATCTTCCTCGTCTCTTCTCTCTCTCCGCACCGTTCCGTAAACCGTTTATTCGAGAGAGAAGGACTCAGGAGATAGAATCCGTCTCAACCACCGGTGATACGTGACTTACGTCATGACGTCACTACATATCTCGCTCACTCTGCTTGCAGGTACCGCATTAGACTAAACACACTCCTACTCTCTCGCACGACAACGCACACTCTCTCTCACGTACACTCACCGCTTACAGAACACCGATACACAAAAATGTTAAACTTTATTTGCCGAAATTAATAAAATTATATTTATATGGAAGAACCGTTATTTGCTACAAAAAAATATTAAATTAAATTTAAATTAGAATTCACCAAATATAATTTATGATTATTCTCATACTCTCGTAGTTTATAATTTAGAGATGTAACTTATAGGAAAATATATCAGTCTTGTTATTTTTTTAAACATAAATCAATAGTTAATTTATTTCTTGCCCTTAAAACTGACCCTGGCATCGACTGAAGCGTCCGGTAGGGCAAAGATAATAAATACATGACTCAGATAGAGGGAGTCCCGAAAACAACAACGTTACATGGTATCCAACAGGGGCACCAAAAACGTAACGTCACAAACTGTTCTTATACTTTATTATTGTGGTTTTGTCTTTCATGCGTAATCTAATTATTTTAATAGGTTATGGGCCCAGAAGGTGTCGCGATATCGTAAGTGGAGAGAACGAACTTTGAGTGTAATATCACAAAATCGGGTGGCCTGTGCGGAATTTTGAGGTTAGCATGGTTTCAGGAACGCATGATCGAAGAAAATCGCAAAGATGAATGCAACCGGTGTAAAATTCGAAGTGCTCAGTAAGGACAATTACGACACCTGGAAACTCCAAATGCGTGCAGTTTTAATAAAAAATGACGCGTGGGGTTACGTTTCGGGAAGTGTTGTGAAGCCTAAGGTGATAGAAGGTAATGAGCAATCACAAGCAGAGATGAATCGATGGGTACAAGCTGACTTGAAATCACAGTCGGATATTGTACTTGCAATGAGTCTGTCCCAGATTAAACAAATCAAGTCTTGTACGTCCGCGCGTGAAATTTGGTCTAAATTAGAAGCTATATACCAGTCCAAGGGCCCTGCGCGGAAGGCCACATTGTTAAATCAGTTAATGTCTATAAAAATGTGCGAAGGAGACGACGGACGAGAACATTCTCGAAGGTTCTTCGATACGGTAAACAAGTTGGCTGAGCTTGAAGTCGAAATTAACAACGATTTATTAACGGTCATGTTGTTGCGAACTTTACCGGAAAGTTACGAAAATTTTCGGTGTGCGATGTCATCACGAGATGAATTACCGGCCTTGGAAACACTCCGAATAAAAATCGGAGAAGAATTCGACGCGCGTAAAGATACGAGTGCTACATCAGTATAAAACGCGATGATCGTGAAAAAGTCGGGGTATAATAATATACAATATAGACAAGATCGGCACGAGAAAACGGGAAAAGACGATTCTAACATGAAGTGTTTTAAGTGCAGTACGATCGGCCATCGAGCGAAAAATTGCAAAAAGAATAAGAAGCCTAAAGAGCAAGCTGGAAACAATGCTGAAGATGTGAGCTTGCTAGTAACGTCGGGAGCGTTATTTTCGGCGAAATCTTATCAAATCGGGGATAGTGGAGAGTGCAATATCTGGTGCATTGACAGTGGGTGCACATCCTACATGTGCAAAGACATCAAATCTTTTACGAATTTTCGTAAAGACAGTATTCACGGAAAATTAAACCTAGCTAGCAGTGCAAGTGCCGATATACTCGGAAAGAGAACCGCGACAACTTTAACGAAAACAAACGATGACAGAAAGGTGATACGGTTCAGTGACACCTTATATGTTTCGGACTTACGAACAAATCTCGCCTCGGTAGCAAAGATTACTGACAAAGGTCACGTTATAGTGTTCAGTAAGGCTAAAGCCGAAATTGTTGATAATCATGGTAATGTGTTGCTGACTGCGGAACGCAAAAAGGACTTATATTTTTTCAAAAGAGTAAGTGATGTCGAATGCAAGCAGATTTTTCAAACAAATGTCGAAACGAAGACGCTGAAGAAAAATTCTTTGGAAGATTGGCATGTCCGTATGGGACACTTAAATATTCAATCTATTCATGAAGCTGTCAAGAATGGCTCCATCAAGGGGGTCAACGTGAATTGTTTAAACAAGAATTTTTAATGCGATATTTGTCTACAGGGGAAAATGTGTCATCTTCCATTCCCTAAAAAGTCGGAAAGAACCACGAGTATTAGAGAAATGATACATTCGGATGTTTGTGGACCGATGTGTGTTGCATCAAATGGAAAGAAGATTTACTATGGTACTTTCATTGATGATTCTTCTAAGTGGTGTGTAATTAGATTCATTAACCAGAAAAGTCAAATAATGGATGAGTTCAAAAAATTTAGAGCTTTCATCAGGACACACCGAGGCAAGGACATTAAATTCCTTCAATCTGACAACGGAAAAGAATATGTTAATAAAGATTTTGACGAATTGCTTCAGAAACACAGAATATTACGGGGATTAACAGCTCCTTATAATCCGGAACAAAATGGGATTTCTGAGCGGAAAAATAGGACGTTGATGGACATGGCAAGGTGTTTTTTAATACAATCTGGATTGCCTGCAAACTTCTGAGCGGAAGCCGTTAATACGGCGAATTTCATCCGAAACAGATCGCCGACGAGTAAACTCAACGGGAAAACGCCCTACGAGTCATGGTTTGGAGAACCACCAGATGTAACTGATTTTAAACGTTTTGGAAATAAAGTTTTTGTTATGAAGAGAGCACCTAGCAGGGGAAAACTGGAGCCCCGATCGATGAACGGTATCTTCGTTGGATACAGCTCAGATTCAAAGGCTTTTAGAATTTGGATTCCAAACAAGAAGAAAATTGTAATCTCCAGAGATGTAAAGTTCTTGGAAGAATCACCGATTCAAACGAATAAGAACTTTGAGGATTTCGATCTAAGTGAAAACCTTGTTTCTAGTTCTTTGAATAACGTCACCAATGTGGAGAACGAGGATCGGCTTCTGGAAATCAATATCTGTGGTGATCAGAACTCGGGTCGTCAACTTGATGAACAACATTCATGCAAGAATTTCGTAGTTTCCAACGACGAAAGTCGTGGCTTCAAACGACGAGGTGATTTGTAGGATGAAACGACGCTATTCATTGTTTGAAACTACGTTTTCCTTACATCGTTTCAAACGCTGATTTTTCTCTCGGTGTACATATCAATTAAAAAAATTTAATTCGAAATTCTTTATAGAAATTTTCAGTTCCAAAAAATAAACTTTACAAATCAGACAATTAAAATAATGCCTGACAACTCAATCAATGATTATACTTCTAACTTAAAAATATATAAGGATATTGCTATGACTTCAGATTTCATTGACTTCAAGAAATTTCAAGAAAAGTCCATCGAATTCAATCAATGATTATACTTCAAACTTAAAAATATATAAGACCCGACTTGTTGATCGGTGGTGTCCAGTGTTTCGCGCACACTGACTGATGCTTTGAGTCTTTGAAATCTCGGTAATTCAAAATCGGATAATATTACACCGATGCACTAATTCACTGTCGACTTGTTCCAAACTATTTTGCGTAAACCGGTTCAACTATACGCGAGACAAAAAGCGACATGTTCCAGTGGCGCGCTTGTGTTTCGCGCATGACTTTCAAAAATTCTATATTGATATAGAGATCAGCTGTATTACATATATAAATTTGCTCATATGGTAAGAGACAAATGTACATGTTGAAGAACTGTTTTCAGAAGTTCGATTTTAGCAAAACGAAATTTTTTAAAAATTTTCCAATAGAAAAGGAGTCAATATCAGTCCGCTTTAATGATTTATATACTTTTCCAAAGTTTCAGGGTAAAATACTTATCTTTTTGGCCGAAAAGTTGGGTAATTTGGTCAATCTAATTCACTATTTTGACAGTTCGCAACAAAATGAAAATTTTAACTTTTTGACTTGCCCACAAACAAAGGTAGGCCATTTAGGTTTCTTTTTTTTATAAATATTCGCTTTGTCAGAATTCTTAGGCTGCAATATACTACATTTTAGGAATAAACTTGCGAAAAGTATTAGGAACCTAACCTCAAAGTGTCGAATGTTTTACGAATTTTAGCAAAATGAAACTTTTTTTCATTACGCAAAATAAAATGAGTCAATATCGGTCCGTTTTCATGTCCTTTATCATTTCCCAAAGTTTCAGGGCAAAATATTTATTTTTGTTGCAGAAAAGTTGGGTAATTTGAAAATTATTTTCTGAAAAGTATCACATGCCCTTCAGCGAGATTAATTTATTTTAAAAAATTATCCAATTGTTTAAAGTATAAATTATTATTTATCTTCAACGTTTCATAACATTATGTTACAAAAGTCACCTTTTTTGTAGTAGATTCATAATCAAGGTTGTATATTAATCAATTTATCATTTCGATATCGAACAAGAACATAATATTTGCATACTTTTTGAAGCGAATTCGAAAAACATTTCTTCTCAGAGAAATTGTGTAACTAATAAAAATTAAAGACCTATCAACTTCCTTTCTTTTTCCTTCTAATGACAATTAGTTAATTTCGACAGATTTTCATAATTTTTAGTTTCAGATTCCATCCGCTGAAAATATAAAATACAAGTTTCAACGTTACTGGATCGCGCCTCTCTCTTCTTTAAAAATTGAAAAAATTGAAATCTGCACGTATTAAACTTCGTAACTTCCGGGTTACGAATAAAATTGGCGTGTTTCATGTTTAGAACATGAATTTAGTTTCAAGGTAACGCTGTAAAGTTGTCCAAAATGGATGTACTTTTTATCTGAAAATATTTTGAAATTATGAACTTGCTTGGAAATTCTAAGATATATTTAAATTTTGTTTAAATTTGTTGAAACTTTTTAAATCATATGAAATCCTGTAAAACCTCGTGAAAATGTGACTATTTTTGATCAGAAAAGGCATAATAATTATTATAAACAGATAATAATGTTATCTTACCAAGTTTCGACGATTCTCTGGCAACAGTTTATGTCTGTCAATAAATTCTATAGCTCTCTGTGTTCGTTGACATAAATGTCGCGTAATAGCTAACTGAAAACTAGCACATAAATTATAAATATTCGGAATGACTTTGTCTCCAATTATGCTAGATTTTTTTTCACATTCTAAAATATAATTTAAAGCAGCGGTTTTTAGTCCACTGAAACTAAAATTACAGTCAAATTTACGAGTTAAAGAAGCTGGAAAATCGAATTCCGTTGGATTTTCAGCACGGTTAGCAGCGAATTCTATTGCTTGACCACCGCTTAAATTCGAAAAATCGACAATATTTTTCAATTTTAATCTTCGTGCAACCTGAAAAAAATTGATTACGATGAGTAATTGTAAAGTGAAAAAATGGTAGCAGAAAACGCAAAGGAGAAAACAGAAAATCATAAGAATGACAGAGACAGGCAAATTTTCTCTCTGTTTCACTTCAATGATTTTCTGCTTTCTGCTTTGCGTTTTTTGCTATCATAGTACGGCACACTAATAATAAGTAGCATGAAGGCCAAACCATTGTTGTCATTTCTATGAAGGCTGTACTGTGCTGACCTCGCTCGTCGATACATAGTTTGGCGGGAATTATTTGAATTGCAATAGAAAAGATAATCTGGGATTTTAAATGTTCATTCGATTCTTGTCAAGTTTAAATGAATATACACGGAGAGAATTCTGTTGCGAGTATTGCATCGGGTGCTATTACTATTTTGGCAAGCGAGTCTTCGATGCGAAGATGGTATAGTAAGATTGCAATCATCAGTCGGTAACCATGCTACCTTAGTATCAAAGTATCCTATGCGACAAGGGCATGCACAGTGACGTGCTGAACGCACCAATACTTTCGTGATGAAAACGCAAGGAGTAGTCCGTGCGAAAAGAGTACGGGTCCTGAGTGATTTGAAGATTTCTGGACTGCGCATGCTCGTGGTTACTTAGGCAACAAACGAACACGTGAACCGCTGTTTTCTGCATGTATAATGGTAATTGCAAGCATGCGCAAACCGAAAATTTTCAAAACGCTCGGTATCCGTACTATTTTCGCACGGACTACTCCGTGCGTTTTCAGCGCAGAGGTATTGGTGCGTTCAGTGTGTCGGTGTGCATGCTTTTATCTATGTGATAAAAGCATGCGCATTTTAGCCGCGCTCGGACAGTCACTGCCATAATGTGTAGCTTGCATCACGTAGTATAGGAATTAGCGAATCTCAGAGTCTACACATATACGGTCTTGAGTGGTGACGTAAGAGTGCTCGTTCAATTTTAGGCACTCTAGCCCCGAGAGGTGCCGTGGATCAGTAGATGAGTGTATAATGAAAATTAAATGATAAAAGATTACTGCAATCATCCATTCTAAATGTCGGATCTTGTATTAGAAAAGACAAAAATAGTTGATTTGTAAGAGTTAGTAATAATAAATAATATGCAATCTTTTTATCCAATTTACTGTACATATTAAATAAGGAGTAGCTTTCAAAAACTTAGAGTGCGTATGTTATGGAAAAAATGTATATGTGATGAGAAAAATGAATCACTACTTTTAATGATAATTATACAATATACATTTATATGACGACAATGGCTTGAGCCTTCATGCCACTCAAGGTGCAGTCTCATGTCGACAGAAAACGTCGGCGTAAAGCAGAAACTCATGAGAGTGAGAGAGATAAATTGTCTGTCTGTCTCTGTCATTCTCATGAGTTTCTGATTTACGCCGACGTTTTCTGACAACATGGGACTGTACCTACAAGGTGCCGTCCAGTGGCAGTAGAAAATCCAAAGCAGAAAACAGAAAATCATAAGAATTAAAGAGACACTAACTTTTTCTCTCTTTCACTCTTACGATTTTCTGCTTTCTGTTTTGCGTTTTCTGCTGCCATGGAACAGCACCTTCAGTCACCTCGCAGCTGTCAGTATTTACTTTATTCCATCATGGAAGTTAAAATGTCCGCCATTTTTAGCATGAAATAATCTCTTTTGGGACTAAACAAGTGATTCTTCGAAAAACTGATGAGCTACCATTGTTTGTCCATTTTTTCTTTCCTTTTTTTTCTATCAAAAAACTCTAAATTTTCCCTCTTTTGCTTTCAAAAACGTAATTTCAAATCTATCTGAAAAGTTGATAAAATTAGACAGACACGCAACAAGGGTCTCAAAATAGTGTGTGTCGGGAACCACCCTACACATTAAAACTAATTTTAAAAAAAGGAATTAAAACCCTTAAAAAGAACGTTTACTGTGGAATTTTATTATCCATCAATTTGAACACCCACGCATATTGCAAGTAGGTATACTCGAATTACTGTTTGGGTGTTCTGTCACCCAGAATCCCGCGTGCTTGTTACGTCCCTGGAATCTGAGTTTTTCTACATGAATGTTTTTCGAATTCCATCAGCCTTAACTCAACTCGACATAAAGTCATATCAATACCTTATCAAAAACCTCTCCAGGAGCATCATCAAGACTTGTTCCAAGTAAATAAAACGTAGTAACATTTTGTACAATAGCGAGTAAACAATGTCCTCCAGATATTAAGAGTACAAGATAAGGAAAATCCATCTAGAAAATAAATATAAGTTTTGAAAAATGCAAGTTTTTTGAATTACGATTAAATTTAGTGAGTTCTAGTATACGGAGAAAACGCTGCACTAACCATTACTATAGGATACACTACTCAGTCGTGTATTCAACTTTTTTTTCGGCCACACGATTGAGTAGTGTATCCTAGAGTAATGGTTAGTGTAGCGTTTTCTCCGTGTAAATTCCGGGGAATTTTTTTAAACAGTAGTTTTTTGTGAGTTCTATCAAATTCTTGTAGATTCTGGTGAACTCAAATAAAATTTAATGAATTCATGGAAATATAGTTCTTTCTGGAAAATTCTTAGTATTCTATCAAATTCTTATAATTCTAATGAATTTTTCAAATTCTGGTGAATTCGAATAAATTCTTGGAAATATAATAAATTTTGAAAATCATATTTTGAGAATACGCAAATCAAGTTAAACATGCACTACAAAGAATAACTATGAGATTAATAGTTAAAAGGTTATTTATTAATTATTATTAGTTTTATTGAATAATTTGAGTTGTAATCAATTTTTTAATTTCTAATAAATGTTTACACACAAAGTGATAACTATAATCCTTGAACTAATAATAGAGTTGGATTATTACACAAAAGGGTAACTGAAACTGCCGTGGGAGGGGTAGAAATTAACCAATCGAGTTTTAATTAACAACAATTTGGTTTATTTACCATAAAACAAGGAATAAACGGCTCCATCTATAATTTAAGATGAACAATTTTAGGTATAAGACTGCTTGACTGGCCACGCACGATGCTGCTTAGCTGCGATCCGTAGAGAAAGAGAGCGAGGTGGCCGAACGACGATTCGTAGCACCGCTGCTCGTCGGTTCGCGCCCTGCCCCTAAGCATATACGTCGCGATTCTAGGTCGATACGAGAAATGTGGTTCAGAGTAGCTATAAGGTTCAATAGTGATAGTATTGATGTATCTCTATTTTTTACGATTAGTAACAATAATAAATAGGTTATTTTGTTAGGGATCATTTATATAATTTTACGTACATCGATAAGACTTGTTTGGCAGGTTTTGAGATATTTTATACAAATAAGCCATACAAATTTTATTAATTTATTTAAAATTTTTTTTTTGGGGTTTTATACACTTGTGTTACATCTTACATCTTACATTTTATATAATTTAAATAAAGTTCCTCGTTTTGAAAAAGGTAAAAGGGGATTCTCCTTAGTCGGGATGAGGATAATCGTTTGATTCAAATAACTAGGTTTAACATATTTAAAATAAATTTATTTTAGTTTACAATGATTATAAATTGACTGGTCTCTTTTTAAAATATCTCTCCTTCTTAATTGAATCTGGATCTGAAAAGAGGAACAGAAATTTAGTTTCCATCTCCCTTCAGAAATGATCCTTTATATTCTTGGAAGAGACTTTTACCTGTTTGTGTGGCTATTGTTTTTGTAGAAAATAGCCTCTGGGGCTGCTGTCTTCCTTCAGGTTTTGCTGACCACTTGGATAAGACTTCGATAATTATTGGGTTGCATCTTAATGGTTCACAGACTCGAAAAACTGAATGTGTATTAGATGATGTGATGGACTTAGGAGACTAAAACAGACTGGGGACCAAACAGACTCAACAGACAAAAACAGACTAGCTGACGAAAGCAGACCAACTTCTTGGTTCCAAACCCTCTGTTTACACATATATTCAATTTTCGGTTCTCCAAAATGGCCACTAAGCATGGCGAGGTTCACCAGGTGTGATAACAATAGATGATATTTATGATTTTGGAATCAAAGCATGGAAACTGATTCGGCGATTTATAATATTAAGAAGCATAGGGTCCGCGAGTTTCTCTTGTTATATTTGATAGTTTCGAGTCATAAATGTAATTTTATGTTTCCTTCGTTGTCATCCTTCTTTTGAAGATCAGTTTTTAGGAGCACGAGTTGACCTCGTGCACCTCATAGGTGAGAGTCCAGGTGTTCGAATTTAAGCATGTTGCAGCATTGGACGAAAAAATGTAAACAAACACAGAAAAATAGCGAAATCTGTGGAATGCCTTAAAATCCGCTACAAGGAAAAAAAAAAGTTCTTTACATTTTACAGAACTAGTTCTATAGTCGGAGATAGGAACGAATCTTGAACGAATTTAATAGATTGCATATAACTTCCAGTATTTAATGTAGAACATTTCTGGGATAACTCTAGAAAAATTATGTAAAATTTACAATGAAGTCTGATTCAAAAAAGTTCAATAAAATATATAGAGAAATTCCTGAAAAAATGTTGAAAAGTTTCGTAGACATTCGATTTGAGTTATTATGAGTATTTGTGAACTACTTGAATGTAAGATTTCTAGAACTGAGTTCTATAAAATGAGCTGCGCAGTCGTTATTTGCGCAGGTAGCGACATCCTCCGCGATCCTCGTCGCTTCACCCCCCGCCGGTTGTTTTTATACGGCCCGACACAGCTGTACCTTATATCTTAGATTTTTGTTTTGTATATTACATGTTAGATTAGCTGCGATGCTTTAGGCGTGCGTTAGGAATTAAGAATGTATGGGTAAGTTTTAGGGTTCGAATTCGCGGCGAATAATAAAATTTTCATAGCGTGCGTTTATAAATAGTTCATAAGTAGTGACTGTGTAGTGGTAAATAATTGTGTACTTAAAAATATAAAAGGTATTAGAGTATAATAATAATAATAATAATAATAATAATAATAATAATAATATGAAACATTGTTTTTTTCGTCGCAAAATTGGTTATCGTTTTACAGAACTCTTCTCTAAAGTTTCAAGACTTCTTCGATATAGACTGTATATTAGCTGGAGTTTTAGATTTTATAGAACTAGTCTACGTTTTTCATACACTGTAAAAAATTTCAGCGGAATTTTACGTCGCTGGACGGTATAAATAAAAGGACCTACGTGTAGCAAGGTAAATTTCCGAACAATAGACGTAAAACTCCACCTAGCGATTAATTTTGCAAATAAGAACTGTAATATTCAGAATTGATTCCGTATTTTTACGACACGAAAACGTAAAATTCCGTCATCTGCAGAAAATAAAAAATAATTTCTGAAATTAAATTTTGTTTACATATTATGTTCAGCTGTGCGAGTCCCACCGACCAGGTCATCTTAGCAATACGTGGTATTTGAGGAGGGCAAAAAAAGAATGTGTTCGAAGTGTCGTTTTTCTTATCGAGTTTTTTTCGTTTGTACAACAAGGGCTATCTGTTTATTTCTTGCAAAAACAAATTTGTTTGGCTAAAACTGAAATTTTTACAAGTGGTGTGACGCGGGTGAGAGGGGTGCGGGTGAGCAGTGCTTACATTTTGCCAAGTCCCTATCCAAGGAAAAATGGCACAAAACTTCACTTCAAGAGTGCTTTACTCACTCAGAAAAATTTTGCGAATCTCGCTATGCACTGAAAAACCTGAGCACTTACGAATATAATATCTCTTAAAAAGAGATATTATATTGTGTACGAGTTTTCGTAGAATGTCACTTTTACACATAGGGTTTGCGTTGAGGTCAGAAGTCAAGAGATTTTATAGATGCAGGATACATTAATTTGTCAGATATTGAATTGATAATTAATACTACGTCGCGGGGACATGACACATGGAAAGAATATCCGCTATAGGGGACATGTTCGTTTTCTTTAGAAGAAAAGAATTCGGATGCGTAGGTTTGGTTTTACGACTTTCGTAGATTCCCCTTTTTAACAATAGAGTTTTCTATTTCCTATTCATCGAGTTTTATAATTAGTTCCAATGTATTTTCCTTAGAAAATTCGTAGGATGGAATTAATTATAAAAACGTGCGTGTGATTTCAGAATTTAGCGGATGAGAACCACGTGCTTCCAGCGGATCCGCTGTAACGTATTTTCTAGCCGAGGAAGCACGTGCGGACGGGACAAAATGAAGGTCAAGTCGGCAGCGTCAACATTGACGCTTAGATTTTAAAACATTCACCAATTTGTAACCATTAATCCAATTGAGCTAAAATTTTGCAAAAAGCTTCTTTGAACCTTCTTCACTGGAAGTTTACTGTAGCTTAAAATTCGCTCGATAAACGAAGCGCTTGAAGATTAAAATTCATGATTTTTGCCAAGTCAGAAAAAAAAAATTAAAAACTTTTTTGTTCATAACAATATTTTTATTTTTCTTGTTTAGATGGTTTCAGAAGACTTAAACACGTCGTTTGTATTGACCAAATAAAAAAATTCTGAAAATTGGCTGAACTATCGCGAGTTGAAATGAAAAAAGATTGAAATTTTTTGTTTTCGAAACATCCACTTTTTATCCATTGCTTCAAAAACTACAAAACCTACAAATTTTTGCAAGAGGATAAAAAGATGCGCCTTGAAATTCTCTACAAGTATAAGTCTTTAAAATTAAAAATCGAAAGTCTTTTTAAATTAACTTTCAGGACAATTTTTCTCAGGCTGAATCCACGCGTACCCCCTTTTGATCACCAGCGGTTCAATTGGTGATCTAAATGTTAATTGCCAGTTAAGATATATGGATTACAATTGCTGGTCTTTTTAGTAATGGATATAATAAAATAATAGATAATTAGTATTACGTCGCGCGACGTGACACTTGTGTTGGTCGAAAAAATAGAAAATTTTTTTATTGAATTTTCTTAAAGTACATTCTTTGAAGATTATTTTCTCCAAATTTCATAGAGATTTGAGCACTAGAACCTAAGTTACAGCTGTCAACAGCGCACTACCTCCAAGTATTCGAAACTTTAAACGCGATTATCTCGGAATGTGATATTTCAAAAAAAGCCGTTGAGGTGTTCACGATTTCTCAAAAACCATGTCACCTATCAGTCTAATTTTTTCCAAGCTACTTTATAACAATATTATCTCATACTTGGACGAAGGAATTTCCATTTGAAAGAAAACTTTTTTTTTGGGACTGAAAAAACTGAATTTTCAGACCCCTCAAAATCGATTTTTTTTAGAAATTTCTTCGTGATGAAGGCACGTCACACACAAATTCCCCTTCCTCTCTATAGACTGATCAACGATATAAACTAAAGAAAGCTCTTGGTTAGATTGATTGCAGGTGATCCATTTTCGACTTATCATGGACACCGCGAAGGGTATTTGAAAAAAGGTGTTTTGGCTCAACGGGCGTAGTGCCTACAAATGTCAATATTTTTCAGTCCAATTTAGGATAAAATATCTTGAAACATGTACAAATAGATGCGTAGTGGTTTGTTCTTAAAAAAATTTACCGTCTTTTCCAAAAAAATTCGTGAAAAAACAGTAACTGAGGAGAGTTTACTTAAGCTTTTTTTTTAAATATTGGAATGGAAAAAGTAACGAATACAAAGCTTCTTCTATGAGGAAGTACAAATTAACAATAACGATAACGCGTTTCAAATTTTTAGGCAGTAACGGCAACATTATCGCGTTACTTTTGAACAGTAACGTGTCAATCCTTGGGAAATTTATAACATAATCATTGATAAGTCTCACCTGTTGATCCATTCGGGTGATTAATGCATGTGCTTCCATGTGATGAATTGGTATAAAAGGCTTATTTCCAATCAACGAGAGTCGCACTCCGAAATTACGTCCCACAGACAATGATAAGGGCAGACCCGGCTTAACTGTGGCGGCTATAGCATCAACATTATGTAACTTCATATTCGCCGATCTGAGAGCAGACTCACACAAGCCCGTAATATTTTTTATATGCAAAGCATGTGCAATTGGTGGTATAATGCCACCATACCTGAGAACAAAATAATCAAAATTATTGGAAAATATTGTAAAAATTAACGTATTTCTAAGAATAAAAATCATTATATAACCACAGGTGCAAAAACAGAAAGACGTTGAAAAGATTTTGTGAGTAGATCTAAAAAAAATCAAAAGTATCCAGAAGTATAAATAGATGCATTGCGCATAATGTCTCAGAATTGAATATTACTCGAGATCTTTCCGATTTATAGAGTTTCGAAATTAAATAAAGAAGATTCGTCATCGCATAAAAATGCATAATTTTCTTTCACGATAAAAGCGACTATTCCTCGAGTACCTTGTAAAGGAGATCTTATGTGGTAAACCTAATTAAAAATTACGGTGTATGGTTAAGATTAGAGTGGGAATAAGATGCATCGTGTAATGTTAAATATTCTTCACGTTTAGAGACGCTGCGAGTATAAAATAAGTTTGAGTCTTAGAATAGTCTTACAATCTGTCCCAAACAGTCACAACTCGTGCGTTGTGCGCATGATCACGGATCTTCATGATGGCGAAATGCTACTCATTAAGCTCGCAGCACATGACCATGTTCTGCGCATTCCGTGCTAGCGAAATATAACTCATAATGCTCGCATGTAAGTGGCCGTTATGTAATGCTGCCGAGATGAACGCGTTCTCGCACGCATTGCATGATGATCACACAATGTGTGCGACGCACGTCACCCGCATTGTTATCTGGGTAACGCCAATGGCCAGTAGTTCGCGTCGTTCGCGTCATTTCTTGATTTTTCATGACTCGGTATCTCTAACCCCCCCCCCAAATACATTTCATGTGAAAAACAGTTTTCGGGTTCCTCCCAAAAAGTCTCTCCGTACAAAAATTGTTTTTCAACAAAAATTACCTTTTTATCGCAACAGAAAGCATTGATATGTACCTTATTTGTCGGTTTATTTCACTAAATATAGTAGCAATACGAATACTTACATTCACCCTCACTTCTTACATACGCACATGGTATTAATTTTCCCGAACACCCGACAATCGTTCGTCGCATTTGTTTATTGGGACTTTCGTAATTGCATGCGACACTGGTGGTATCGACAGAAATATCGCCGGTAGTTTACCAAATACAATTTACATTACATTATTCTTACGTGTTTTTTTGAAGTAATTAGACAAAGAATGACCATTTTGAAATCACTTGGGTTGTTAATTTCAGTCACATATGTGGGGCATTATTCCTCAAGAGTACCACCCTCAGAATTCGACTTTGTCTGATCAAACTCAAACTTGGCTAAAGTATAGTCTTACTAGGTAGAACTTTAGAGGAAAAAGATTTTTTCGATTGGATAAAAATTTACCGAGATAGAGGAGGAGGAATTTTTCGAATTTTTTCGAATTTGTGCGGTTTCGTGCTATTTCGAACGTATTAAGCTTCTTTCCTATGGAATATACAAAATTTTGTCCCGCATGTTTTTGATAGCTTTTTTCCTCGTCTATCGAATGATTGTAACCATTTTTAAAAACATTGAAAATTTGACCGATTTTTTTTGAAAATAAAAAAAAGGCATGTTATTTATTGTTTTAAAATGAAGCTTAAATCTTTATCTTTCGACACTGTAAATTTCATCTTTCCGTTTTTTGTTGTTTTCGAGAAATTTAATAAAGAGTAAAGCGCCGCGCCGATAGCGCTCGAGACTACTGGTTTCTCGCTCGGCGGAATTTCTGCGGACTCATTTATCGTATCAATTTTCAATATTTATTATTTATTAAACTGCTCTCTGCATTGTACAGGGTTGAGACTGTCATTAAAGTTTTCTAATGCCTGCATTACACTCTTTTTAGGGACGTAATATTAAGGAAAAAGACTATTTCCGCTTATTTCTTTTTATTAACTTTATTCCATGTTTATATTAAAAATAATGACCGTGCGTAGGCTTCCCAAAATCAAAAGGGTAAATGGTACCAGGGAAATCTCGGTAACGGCTAGCTTAAAAAACATCAAAATGGATTAGATTCAGTATGAAAAATACTAGGTCTGTAACTTTTAATAATTAATATTTATGAAAAAATAACAAAATGACGGACGAAAATCGAAAAAGAAATTCATTTTTTTCAGTGTTTTTTTACTTAAACAATTAGTAAAAATGTTATATTTTAATATATTAGAGATTACAGACCTAGTTCAATATGTGTAGAATGTGTGGTTTAAATTTCATAAGGATCGGTCGAATAGTTTTCATAAAATTCTTGGTACCGTTTTAAAAACGCTGGTTTGAGAAAGACGCGTTTAAAACAATAACAATGCAATAAAATAAAAAAAATACAATTTTTTTTACGTATTTTAAGACATGTTTTATCATACCTAAAAATATTTATATCCATATCTTTCATGACATACTCAAAAAAAATATCGAAAAATAGCTCTTTTTTTAGCGTATAAAATAGAATAACCCCTTAACATAAGAAGATATGCTTATTCAAATAAAAGGTTTCTTTAGATAAATTAAGCAATTCATTAAAATGAATATTAATTTATTTAGTTGAAATAAATATTTATATCATTAGATAAACTGAAAGGACATGTATCAAACAAATATTTCTTTCGAAGAAAGAAATATATTTTTGAAATAATTATATGTTTATAATTAATTGGTGTTACGAGGGCCGTAACTGAGATGCCTCCCTTCCCCCACTTCCAGGTGTGACGTGATGTAGGCACGTCACACACAAATTCCCCTTCCTCTCTATAGACTGATCAACGAGTGACGTTTCGCTGGTGCTAGGGGGGGGGGGGCCATAACCGTTCTAGTACCCAGACTCCGTGGCGCAGTGGTAGCGTATAAAACTTGCAAGCCGACGGTCGGAGTCTGTTTTTAGTTTTTTACTGACTCAATCAATTTGAAAATCATTTATTTCTGGCACAAAACAAGTTTTTTTTCACAAATAAATATATCGTATGATGAAAAATACATTTTGTAAAGCAAATAAATATCACAAGTAAGTAAAAGTACGAAAGAAACCAAATATTTATCACAAGTATAAGACCTGTTAATTTTACATTGAAAGAATTTTTGTAACGATAATTGCTATTTCAATATTAATAATTGGTATAGTCTATTACGATTTGGGGAAATCGTGTAAATATACGAATTATTGTTAGCCACTTTACGAAACTTTAAAATTCTTGAATACAAGAATTGGTATATTTAATAGCAACGATGGATATTTTATGTATTATGAACGCAGAATAATAAAAGTTAATAATGATATTATCTAATAATATAAAAGCATTTACAGAAATTACTAGCTTGAATTATATATGTAAATATTCTACAAATGAATATAGACGCTAACAAAAATTGTAAGCTTCAATTGAGGAAATTGTAAGTCACTATATTATAAATCCGAATAGCCCCGACCATCTCCCGAGGTCAGCCGAATTCGCCGAACGTAGCGCTCACGATGTGAATCGAAGTTTCGGAGAACTCTGTTTATCCCGCTAAGCATCGTGCCGTTTCTCACAAATGCAAACATTTTCGCCACTTACTATATATGAAATCTTCAAACCTCTTCTATCAGCGTGATTTACTTGCGATTTTTGTTTGCGTTTATGTGTGCGTAATATGTATATAAGTTAAGTTTGAAGTTACTATAGTTATCTCTGCGAATGTACGTTATAATGTGTGTATTTATGTGTGTTATAATTGTGCAGTGTGAATTGACGGAGATTCACAACGGGTTACGAATTTATTCTTTCTCTTTTCATCTATATTATTCTTTTCGAGTGTCTCATAATTTTTAGTATCGACATTAGCAGAATTTCAGAATCCTTTATATTACTTTCTGATAGAAATACACGATTTCCCTAAATCGTAAAAGATTATACTAAATTGTAATATCGATTTTAATGTATTCTGGTACTAAATTTCTTTCAATGTACAATTTAAACGCAACTCATTTAGAGCAAATTTTTTTGCATCCTCATAGAGGAAGCTTTGTAGTAGTGACAAAATCCAGTTTCCTAAAAAAGGTTTTTTGAACATATTTCAAGGGCAATATATCTAATATGATGATGTGAAAAAATTTCCATATGTATGTATGTGCGTGTATATGTGTGTCATGATCCAGTAATTTCTTGAAAACGCGTAGAGATAAATTGATGAAATTTTGCATAGTTATTCCACTATATATCTAGTTGAATTTCTGATAAGGGTTTCATAAAATATTTAATTTTAAATGTTTTATGTACTTTTATAATTTTCGTAAAATTCATTTTTCCACTATAATTTCTTAAATATTGAAAATTTAAAACAAATTTAAAACAATAAGGAAAATTAAGATTCCTTTCATCGAGACGAATCGATTGACCTATATAATTAATGAATTTCATTTAAAAATAAGGGTGTTATGGTTAATTGTATTTTTTTAAATTAATTCAAATAATGAAAATTTTAAGCTGGTGTAAGGGAAATGAAGATTCCTTATGTCCAGACGAATCGATTGACCTATAAGATTACCCCGATAAAAAAAACCCATTAAAAAAATATTAGAAACCTAATAGGTTTAGTAATTTAGTAGGTCCAAACGACTTTCTATTAGGGTTTTGTTCCAGGTTTCTAAGAGGAATTCTATTCGTTTCTAGTTGGTTTTCAAATAGATTTTTATTAGGTTTCGTTCGAGGTCTAATAGGGCAAAACATTTTTAGTAGGTTCTAAGAGTATTCAACTTGGATTTGTTAATCAGGTTTTATTCGACATTGTCGTAATTCTAATTGGATTCTAAAAGGTTTTTATTTAGAATTGATTACTTTTTAAAGAAATTCCGATTAGGTTTCTTTTTCAAAAATATATAAAAGGAATCAAATAGGTTTTTAAGTCATTTGTATTTTGAGTTTAAAAGGTGTTCAGTAATAATTTCTATTTGGTTTCAATTTTCTTTCTATTTGCAGCTTATAATGTTTTAAAGGATTTTCATTTGCTTTGTATTTGACGTTTATTAAGTTTTAAAAAGGTTGTCAATAGATCTTGTTAGGCGCGTATTCCGACACGAATGATATTTAGAGTAGGACTTAATAGATTACAAACTAGTTTCGTAATAGATTTTATTTTTATTAGAAAAATGTATTTAATAACAATTACAAACTCTGATTAGCCTTAAGAACAAAAAACGCATTAAATTGCTTGATTTTATAATTTGAAAAACTCGCGGAAGTACGTTGCGGCCCGTGACGAAAAATAACTTAACTCCTTCAATTTTCGTCTGTTGTGAAAATCTGCAATTAAAAAATAGTCCATAATAAAAAATAAAAAAAAAATGAATGTAAAAAAGTAGAGAATTACGCATTTAAAATTGACTGATTTCGTGCTTAAAAATTTCAAGAATTTAAATTTTATAATTCAAAAATTTTGATTCTAAGTTTAAAAATCTCTATTTACTGTGAACTCACTTTATAAATTCTTTATAAATTCAGTGTCGTTCAATTATTCTTGGTCGCTCTGTATAGGATTTTCTACTCGGACGAGTTTCTTCATTTTCAGGTGAATCATCTACACTATCTATGTAAGGCTTCGATTTCTTCGTTTTCTTTTCCCCAGATTTCAGTATTTTTCGCTTTCGAGTTGACTTTTCATTTCTGGGACCTCGTTTTAAGCTCGCTATCTTTTCACCTATGTATTTTCGGACTTTGCTCATATGCAGTGTTATTTCTTCTTCTTCCATTTTCTTCAATTGCATTCAAAAACGCGAAATTGCTGCAAGAAGCGAGTATTCGTTAGTCATGTATTATGCGTGTATGCATGCCATATGTAAACTAGACATACTAGATGCGGTCTTATGGCAGCAGAAAACGACAAGCAGAAAATCGTAAGAGTGAAAGAGACAGATAAATTCACTCTTCTTATGATTTTCTGCTTTCTGCTTTGTGTTTTCTGCTACCGTGGAATGGCCCCTTTACCAGTAACAGCTTTCAACTTGGTTGTGTCAAGAGTAAGCCTATTTTCTCCTTCCTCTTGGACATAGGCATTGCTCTATGTACCCATCACACTCGAATGTTTCAACACTTCTTCAGTGAATATTAAAGATATAATATTTTTTATAAATTGAGTCACAATAGTGGTTCGTTTGTACTTTATTGTGTCATAATCGTTTTTGTCCATCCATACTCCAAAACCCGCAGAAACCTAAAATGATAAGTAATAACACTTTAAAATATTATGCACAACTACGATGGAGCGCGCGTAACCGGTATCTATTTACCTTCCAATTTGCAAGATCCTCATAACCTGGTGGCAGAAACTCTCCATTAGCTATCTTTGTTGCCAAATGTTGTTATGATGCTTCTTCAGTGTTATTGCATGTTGCTATAAATTATTTTTAAAGTTAGGATTACATTTTTTTACCTCGCAAAGTACCTTAGGACTCAAATTAATAAATATTTGTTTATGATAATTAATTGCAACACTGTACCTTCGACTTTATCCAAAATCACTAAAGTTCTCTTTTAAAGTTCATGATTCAGGGTATTTACTCGTCGAAGTGAATAAAATACCTCGAGGTGTAAAACACGACGTTTTAATTCATTATTTTCGCGCTTCAACTCCCCATTGTACTCAGTCAGTGTTTTAGAATTCATTTTTGCTGATTTCTCCTCAGATAAATGGACTCCTTCGATTATCAAATTCTACAAGTTTGTTTGAAACAAAATTATTCAAAGTTTACTTACACAATTTTTTGCAGATATAATGTCAGATTTTTAATTAAGGTGAGATGTGCATGGCAACGTTGTCGAAATCCGGATATTCAATAAAAAAATATATTATTATAAAGAAACATTAAGCACACTTTGAATTTTTCAAATGATTTAAGTAACATTTAAAACTATAAAATTACGCACTGGAAAAAAAATTATTCTTACATCAAAGTGTTACAAATTAAAATTTTCTAATTGACAAAAATTTTTAATCAAATTTATTAAAAATTTTATAATTATGTATGATATCAAGTTATTGGCATTTGAAGAAATTGTAGATTGTTCTACTAAAAATTTAAAGCAAAATACGGTTATGAAAAGCACACAAATATCAATGAATATGACAATACCTCCACAGTTTTGCGTTCATTCTCCAGTGCCTCAACAAAATATTTCTTTTATTTGCGATTTATTGGATGATTTTTTTTCCACGCCTTTTGATGATTTCTTTTCTCCTCGATTGTTACTTGTCTCAGGAACGACCGACTGACTTGGATTTTTCTCCGAAGAACTTCCTTCATCGCTTTCATCATCCATTTTTTCCACATCCAGAGTTTCATTTCTCCTATCATTCACTGTAGTCTCATTTAGTTTGCTTATATTTTCCATGTGGGTACCATCTTCATCCCCTGCCACTTCAACAGTATTTTCGTTGTCCCTGGTTTGATTGCCTCCATCATCCCATGTTCTCAATGTCGACTCCAATACAATTATATTTTTAGAATATTTCTCTTCCTAGAACATAATATTTATACCGGTAAATAAATCAATAAATAAATTAACATTCAAAATTATTTAAAGTATTTTCTATTGAATGTTAATTTTTCCAATTACGCCCTTACTTTTCGCAATTGTTCTGCTTCGTTTTCTTTATCAGATTCTATGATGCAAGTGGACATTGGTGAAGATAATGCTTTTAATGAGATCTTTTGAATTTTTTTGAGAAGTATTTTTGTTTTTTTGACAGATCTTTTCCTGGATGGTGATGACTTCTTGTCATCTAGTATGGAAAATAGATTATTAGTAAAGAAATTTATAAATTAGTGGATTAGGAACTGATAGACAACTCCACAGAAGAGGCTATTGAGGGTCTTGGATACATGTTCTAACTTAAAAATTCGATTTCCTCATTTT
>UCOH01006596.1:55515-94225 GCA_900474275.1 Synergus japonicus
TGTCATCTAGTATGGAAAATAGATTATTAGTAAAGAAATTTATAAATTAGTGGATTAGGAACTGATAGACAACTCCACAGAAGAGGCTATTGAGGGTCTTGGATACATGTTCTAACTTAAAAATTCGATTTCCTCATTTTACTCTACAAATATTATAATTATATACTTTTTTCACTCCATAGTGTAATATTACAAGTTTTGGTATATCCCTGTTCGAAAGTAAAAAGATAGAAAAGGATAGAGATCTTAGAGATTTTCTATCCCTCCCAAGCATACACTTTGCATCCATGGATTGCAAAAGGGATAGAAAAAGATTGGCGTGCATAGGCGTTGTTAGACGTGGATAGGTGTAGATAAACGAAGAATACAGAAAGATAGAAAGATGTAGATTCAAAAAGAAAGAGATTATTGCAGAGATAAAAATAGATTAGCATGGATAGGGAAGGATACATGTTTCCTTTCTATTTCAATTCTGATATTGAAAAAGATTCAAATAGATAGACTCTCTATCGTTTTACTTACAACAGGGTAATTAAAAAACGTAGTGGTAAAATTATAAAAAATATTTTTTACAATGTACATAAAGCAAGTAACTGGTTCTGAAAATTAACTCCTAATAATTTGAAGATGAAACTTTTCCGCTCTTTAAATTTTATTGTAAAATACGGCACGAGTAAAAGTTTTATTGCGTAAAAAATAAGTGGTTTAATAATGAAGTCAAGAATACCGTAAATTTTTAATAATCTATTCCTACAAAAAATTATAAAGATTTGTTTGTCAAATTTGGTACTGATTATAAAATTTGTATACCTTTTCTCTCTTTCTTTTTGTTGACTTCTTTAGGAGTTTGTGAGAGGATAGAACTAGAGTTCCTTAGCAGTTGTTGATCGACCCAGGATGCCCGTTTTTTGATCAAAAAATCTTCAACCTCCTCTTTTGTATCTGAAATTAAGCTAAATTTAAATTATCTAAAATTAGTTTAAAAATTTGGTATATAAATACATATAAATAAAATACGCTATTTTAAGTTAAGACCAATATGATTTGTCTTTGAACCTTGGTCTTTCCTGTTAAAAAAATCCTCGAGGAAATCGTCGTTTTATTTTTGGACGAGGAAAACACAAGGAAATTCCTCGACCGAAAATAACACGAGGTTTTCTTCGAGGATTTTTTCAATACGATTTTCTAAGAGCTATAAATAATTGATTTCGAAAATATGTAACAAATATTTACTCACCGCCTAAAAATCCGATTTGGATATCGCAAAATGTCTTACTATAATCGTCACCATCAGAGTCATTGCACTTACATAAAATTTTAAACTTTTTCAGTTTCTCAACATTTTTTGTATCCAATAATAACATCCGTATTCACTATCTTTGGTTTAGAATGAGTTTTCCCATTTTCTGGGCACTCCTTTTTTACACACATTGTTTCAAACAAAAACAAACACCTATTTCTTCGCGTCAGCACGTGTCATGGGACGCGTCCTGATTTTCGGTTTTTGAACACTGCGGATGACTGAAAGAAACTTTCGTTTTTCGAATGACGTGGGTTTTATAATTTTCACACTTTAAAATGTAAGTGTTAATTTTTTTCAAACCAATTTTCTACGGCCGGTCGGCGAGAAAGCCGGTTAAAGAAAGTTGAGGAGAACGGAGAACTTTCGACGCGAAGAGCAAGAGAGATTAGTTTCCACAGGCAAAGAGACGTGCGCGCGCACGAGTACACAGAGGTATATTTCCTTCGCTAGACAAAGAAGGGCTCTCGATCGTGACGTCACAAGATGTGCGCGCTGTCATACGCTCACATTCGGCAGTCCTGTTTTTAGGACCGACGAAAAAAGTTAGCGTCTATCGGTTTGAAAAATTTGAATCAATATTGTCTATATATAGTGCACTTGCTTCACGACGACATCACCAGTGACATTGCTCACTTTTATAAAAATTCGGTGCATATATATAATTATACATATATAATTAGAAATTTATTATGACAGAATAGAGTGTGGAAAATTGATATAAAAAGTGTAATTTACAGCCTCGTGAGTCAGTACTTGCAAGTAAGTATATAAATATATATTTCTAAGATTTATTTGCTTTGAGGTTTGAACAATTAAACTCTTTAAATTTTAGGTTTCTGACGAAACGCTAATATATTATTCTAATATTTTCAGCATTGTGTGAAGATTCACCAGATATGCCCCGTTATTTATCTGATGGCAGGAAAATTGTTCATCCAACTACAAAACGTCGACGAAGAAAAAGTCAAAAGCTGCTCTAAATGAACTTAAGTTGAAATATATAATCACATGCTTTTTTGATTTGTTTTCGAGTTTTTGAAAAAAGGTTTAACACGTAGACAAAGGTTTATTGACTCTTATTAGCTAAAAATATTTATTATTATGAATGTATATTTGGTAAAGTATCTTATGGTAAAGTATCACATGCACTTAATAATTGACGATTTTGAGAAATTAATCATTTCAAGAACAATATTTTCTTTTGTGTTTATGAATGAGTGTTGACAATTACAATTAAAAACGAAATTTTTCAAGAACGATTACTAATAGACTTGTGTCCAATTAGATTTTATTATTGTTCATATAACAATCTCATGAAGCCGATTCTAGAGTGAGAAAAATTTTGGTGAGAAAGAGCTTGTTAGAAAATATTAATACCATTTCAAGACGCTACTTCGAATATTACTTAATAATTTATGATTCTTCTTACCACACCAGTTCCTAATATAACCTATTAAAAATATAATTCTAGATGGTAAAATTTTCGTTGAAATGTGCCTAGTACGAACCTTTTAGGCCCATATAGAGAAACAATCTTGACTCGATTTTGATACTCGGTACCACATAAGCTCCTAATAGAACCTATCAAAAAGACAATTTCTAGACTTTGTATCATTTTCAGTAAAAAGAGTGACTTATAGGTATCTTCTACACTCACTTAAATACACTGCCGAATTATAATTTATGAACCTCAGTACTCTATAAATACATAATGGTGCCTATTAAAAGCCGATTGTAAACATTGTAAAATTTTCAGTATAAAAGTTCACTAGAATCATATGTAGAGTTATCTCTTTGGTGGTATTTCAGTAAAAAGAAGGATAAAATTTGAACTATGAAGTAAATTTAAAAAGTAATGTGAAAATGGAATTGTGTTGAGCGTTTATTTTTAAAAATCACTGAATAATGAGTATATAATTTGAAGTAAAATTACTTGTAGAAAAATGTCTTTTCAGAATTAAGAAATCTTGTGGCGTATACGACAAATGAAGATATGGATACAGAAAAAGACGTAGGTATAACCGACGATCAGCGTGTGATAGTTTCACTAATAATAGATGAAATATAATTTTTATCATCATTTGTTTTTTCTTCGTTTCTAAACACTGGTAAGGAGCCATTAAAAAAATATGTAATGTTTTTTGGTATATCTGTGTCTCAGTTTCTTCAGTATTATTTCCGTAAGAAATATCTAGTATTATATCCCTAAGAATTGTTGTGTATTTCTCCTTAATACTTACAATTATTAGGACCATTGTATGTCTAACATTTTTTTCTTCTAAACACGGAAAGAATATTGGTACAGTATACGTACCAACTAGGACACCAGCAGTTCCAAACACTAGGATGAATCTTATCCACTCGTTTGGGGTTTCTCCTGTTCCATTTTAGTATAGCAGGCGTTCTACCGCCGCGCAAGCGCTAAACCAATTATATTTATCCCTTACTTTGGTCAGCTTTGGTGCGTCTCCTGTCCCAAAATCAGGAGAGCAGTCGTACCGAGCCTATAGTACAACTACTGCACTGTAGGTGGTGCGTCTACTGTGACAATTATCTTTCCGTGTAGGAAAGTTTAGTACTTCCGCTGGAAAAGGAGTTCCACCATCATCTTCAAAATTACCCTCAGAGAAAGTCA
This sequence comes from Synergus japonicus, assembly GCA_900474275.1. Taxonomy (NCBI): domain Eukaryota; kingdom Metazoa; phylum Arthropoda; class Insecta; order Hymenoptera; family Cynipidae; genus Synergus; species Synergus japonicus. Next base: position 59,454 of record UCOH01006596.1, read on the forward strand.
AAACAATGATTGTTATAAAAGTACCAAATCTTCAGATAACGCATGCAAAGATTCTCAGATGCGTCAAAATACATCTTTTCCCACTTCTTCATCAACATTTGAGGAACTTTTTAATACAAATGCACTAAAGAATCATATATTAAACGATGGAGGTCGCATTATGTTCAAGGAATCTAGTTTAAGGGTTTGTGAAATTATCCTTGTAATTATGGGAATCTCGTCGCGATTTAATCTAAGTTTTAAGGGACGACGAACTCTAATTAAAATAACTAAACTTTTTGCTGGTCAGTTATTTGCAAATTGGGATAATAGTGACTATTTTTTTTTATTTTTTTTATCGAAAATATTCGATCCTCCAGAAAATGTGATTAGATATCATTTTTATTGTGAAGTTTGTTGTAAAAAATTAGAGAAGCACAGTATGAAAACGAAATTCTAAAAACACAAGGTTGAATGCAAAAATTGCACACTGAAGTATGAACTTTCAATGAGATCACCTAACCATTTCATATCAATTGAGTTAAAATATCAAATTGCTTCTATGTTTAAAGAGAAAGCTATTAGGGATAGTTTGCTGAAAAATGTTCAGAAGACACGAGTACATACAAGTGGAATTATTGAAGATGTTTTTGACGGATTATTATATAAGAAAATAAGTTCAGATGTAACAGATGGCTACATATTGTTGACTTATGTTTTCGGTACAGATGGAGCACCTGTAAATGAAAGCACAAAAGATGGATTTTGGCCTATATTGTTGACTATTAATGAATTACCGCCAAAATTGTGGTTTCTGTTTGTACTGTTAGCAGGTATATGGATAGGAAAAAAAGAACCCTCTCCTGATATGATGAATTATTGTACGAAGCTTTTTGTCGATGATCTAAATGAGTTAGGAATTACTGGGTTCTAGTCTGTAGTTCTTCTGCACAAATGGGAAAAAAAGGAAAAGGACAAAAAAGGTGAAACCAAAAAATGGCGTAAAAGGACACGCTCTTCTATCAGAATTTAAAGGAATGGATATGGTTTGGTCGTTTACGAGGGATTATCTTCATGATGATTTAATTGGCGTGGTACTCGTGAAAAACTTGGACTAAACCAAGCAGTCCTGTTCACCTTACCAAAAATCAGCAAAACGAAGTGAATGAGCGTTTAATAAAAATGAATCCACCTCATGAAATCTACAGATTGGTTCTATCGCTGACGACAGAAAAGGGAAAATGGAAAGCATTTGAATAGCGTAGCTGGCTCCTCTTTTACGCTATTCCTTGTCTGCAGAGTATTTTAAACGATTATGCACTGCATCACTTTGCTTTATACGTCAAAAGTATTTACATATTACTTCAAACGACAATAAGTGAAGAAGAATTACTCAATGCGGAAAGTGATCTCCTGCTATTTGTCTGTTCCTTCGAAATACTTAAGGGACGATCAGATACGGCAGCAACAACTGTTCGAGAATTGAATGAAAAATGTGATTTTGTGAAACTTTCCGATAAAACCTATATCACCACACTACCTAATGTACACGAAATCCAATATGATTAATAAATACCTAAATGGAATTCACATTAAAACTTATTGTAATTTATTGTAATTTTATTTTTTGTCCACTACGATATTTTTTTTGAATATTATAATTTTGAGTAAAACAGTAACTAGTAGAAACCTTTTAGACCTACTTAGAATCACATTCTTGCACTTAGTCGGATTAGCGCATTAGTTCCTAATAGAACCTACTAAAAACACAGTCCTAGACTTGGTAAAATTTTGTGTAAAACAGTGCCTAATAAGAACCTTTTAGGTCCACTTAAAGAGTTTTTGTAAAAGTAATTTCATTACTTAAATATCTCGTAAGCACCTATTAGAACCAATTAAACAGATTTTTGCAAATTTACGATTGCTCACTAGAAACCTAATATAACCGAATACGTTTCACATTGAAATTAAAAACCTATTAATTTGATATAAGGACCTATTAAAATGCTAAGGATGTTAATCTGCCATCTATAGGGTATCTAAGTGGAGTTTTATAATTCCTAATGGGTATTTTTAGCAGGGTAATGCATTTTATTGAAAAATAAGAAAGTTCTGCTTTATTTTAATTTTCGAATATAACTTCTCAAATAATAAAAATTTATTGCTGTTGTAAAGAATATTTAATGCTTCTTCTATGAGGAAGCAAATCATATTTGCTTACAGGAAGCAAAGTGCTCATTAAATGAGTACAAAGGTTGATACAACTTAACAGCTAGTTTATATTTAAATCGAGGAAATATTTATTGCATTCGATATATATTTCTTTGTATGGAAGAAACCTTTATTCACTCTAATAATTATTTAATCCGAACAATATGGCATATCTTGGAACTGCAAAAATATTTATTTGTGTTAAAAACCATTTCTTCCTTTTAAAGAAATATTCTTACTCTTTTATAGAAAGCTTCTTTTACACAAAGAAAAATATACTAATATCAAAAAAACTTTGACTTTAACCGAGAAATATTTACTTGCATGAAATAATGATGTTACATACCAGCCTCATAGAAACACTTTTTCTTTTCAAATTTTAAGAGACCTCGAATAATAAAATCAAATAATAAATTGCATATTAAATATATTAATAACACAAAAGTATTTCTTTGATGCAATTGACTACTGTAACCCGAGATGTCAACGAGACACCTCGCAATTACTCATTTCGCGTTACACACGAAATGCTGTGTAAAGTCTCGAAGAATGAATCAAGTTTTTATTCGGTTAATACTTCTAAAATTAAAATCTTAAACTAATATCCAATTGATTACAATTATCTAACAACTACCAACAAGCCTTAGAGTAGTATTTATAATTATTTCGGACATTATAAAAGTATAAAGTAAGTTAATGAGTGAATGACCTTTGTAATTAATATGTTAATTATAAGAATAAGCAAGAAGGAAGGAAATAGAAGGCGAATGAGAAATATTCGCACAAGTGCATAGGTGTGTACGGATGGATGATCCTCGCGCTAGCAAACTCTCTCACAACACCATAAACACCAAGCTATCGCGTGCATTAAAACACAGCCACACATCCATGTGCTCGTATGTGCATCTCCGATCTCTCTCCTTTACACCATTCTCCCCTATCCTTTATGCAAATCATCCCACCCTATAAGAACTCACCCCTATTTTGATCAAGATTTCGATTCTAAATAACTTCTAAACTAATAAACCGATTTTTATGAAATTTGAACATTGCTACAATGAATCAATTCCACCCCCAATGATAAGGTTATACGTAATAATATCCAATATTTTGTAATGCAAAAGTAAAACCTGCAATTAATTTGGAATTAAAATAATTTCCAAAGGCAATAAAAAATTGCAAATACATCAGGTTAAACACCTAAGTGGAATTCATCATTTCGCAAACCAATATTCGGTTTCGCGCTCGTCAAGAGTCAAAGAACTTCCATACGCTTGCATTATTGCAAACGAAGCGAATTGCGAATTGCGAAGAAGTCAAAAGAGTTCATAATCCTCTTCCTAAATCATACCATATCAACCGACCAATCAGAAATTTCCACCTGACGAAATTTCCCACCTAATCGGTCGGCGATGCACATGGATTCTAAATCTTTGATCGCAAAATTAGTTAGTTCGTCGTTCTTCTTTGCCCGTCTGGTGGGTAGTTCGGTTGGTCGTATGTCGCGTCACTTAAGGTATTGCTACAGATAAATTAATCTTCCCTACAATTTGGAAAGGAGTAGCATGTAACGTCCAAGCGTGGGGAGCACAGGAGCCGAATAATTAAGGACGTAAAATCTTCTAATCCTTTATCCGACAAAGTGATTAACGTGATTTAAAGTGTTTAGATGCGTCGTGTAAACCCTTATGGTTGTAATCCGTATTTTAAACGGACCGTGTAAAATTTCTGACTAGGGAGTGCGATCGCTAACGCGAGGATCATCCTATGGCTTGATCCTCCCTTCAAATCACGACCCTTGAATTTTATTCAGGGAACAAATGTCAAATTTACAAATAAAGATCCACACTTGAATCTCAAAACGAGTGGGAATTTTTAACCACTACACGGAGACAAATAAGAAGGTTTGAAAGCATGAATCTTCACAGTTTCGGACCTAGTAATTTTTACATTGTTTGAAAGCATAAATTTCAGGAGTTTAACCCATTTCATTGTTTGAAAGTAATGAATCTAATTACGAATTAAAACGAGGGCACCCATGCTTTAGCCGCAATAGTTTCGTGGTCCGAAATCACGAAGTCTATGCTTCAAATGCTTGGGAGAGTACACGCTTCAAGCACAAGAGTTTCACGGTTTTAAATTACTATACATGAAGGGGGTCCCAAGAAACGCATGGTTTAAAACGTTGACACTCTTGGTTTTGGACGGCTTTGAACTACGGTTCTGACCTGTGCCAATCCTGCCTTTGAAGGATGATGTTCATACTGCATAATTATGAGTACCGTGTGTTTCGAGCATGAACACATTCTATGCTTTAAAACCATGAATTTCTCCTTTAAAACTTTGATTTTTTCAAGGTTTTAAACAGTGAGATATTTCCATCGATTCAAACCTTCTTATTTCTCTCCGTGTAAGCCACCGCTTCACTTGGCTGAACAACTTACCGGCCTGTACTCAGTCGGCGTGCGTGAAAATCTCAATTTTCAAGAGTCAATTTTTCGAAATAATTTTTAGTATTTGTTATTTAAATTAAATTCCTTACAATTAATTTAAACTTACATTAATTACATTAGAAATTAACAATGAATAAAAATTAAAATAAAAAATTACCGGACAGGATCACCATGTCATTGGCTACTGTAGAGAAAACTTACACCTATGCACACGTCACACAGATATGGACATGGAGAAACTCTTAACTGATGATGAAGAACCTTAAGTTGTAAAAAACATAGCATGTGCGTAGGTGTGTGTTGCATGGCAGGTTAGCTCAGCTGATACATGTACATGACACAGAGAAGCACTGCTCAAGCACATTCAACCGAACGCACTGATTCATGTGATTATAGAATAGTGATTTTTTTTGGGCATGGATACTCTAAAGATGGAAGAAAGCTTAACACCTGGTTGCTCTTCAGGGCTCATTGATTTTACTGTTTCAAGTTTCAAGTTTCGTAGACAATAAGTTTCCAGATTTCAATTTTCGTGGATAGCAATATTTAAAAAAAAAATTTAGTAATTCAAATAGTTAATATATGAGAAAATATTTTGCTTTATAACACATTAATTAAAAATTTAAAAATGAAACACTTTTTAATCCAAGTATTAATAAAATGTGTAAAGCACAAAAAATGAAAAATAGATTCCTAGCAATTATCTCTGGCTTTTCAGTGCAAGAGCTTGGCTGAGATTTCATTTTCTTACTTTCGTTAAAACCCAATCTTTCACTGAGTCCCAGACTGACCAACCTTTCGTTGCTGACTAATGAACCCTTCGTTACCCTAGCGCCAATACAATATCTACAAGATTGCACCTCATAGAGATGAATTACTTGATTTATTTTATACTGAGTTCTGGATTTCTACTACTGATCACCAAAATTTCAACTTCGATTTCTCTCCGTGTTGTTATTAATTGAAAATACTTCAATTATCTTAATACATTTTATAATAATTTATTGGTTTTTTTCTTTTAACTAAATTTAAAACTATCAAAATGAGTCCAGGAGGAAGTTACTTTGTTTAAAATTGCAAAGAATGTCAAATCAGAATGTATTGTAAAAATATCAATAACTTTCGAATAATCAACATTTTTTTAATTTCTTGTACATATTTTACAGTAGATTTCTATAGATAGACTTAGTAACATAGATGGACTTATTTAAGAAAATTTACAATTCTTTCTCTGCATTGTACAAGGGCTCAAATTTCGATTTGAAATACGTAAAACGTTTATATTACCATCGGCCCATAATGGATTGTAGGGCATATGGTTGTATTTGTAAACATGTGGTTTCAAGTTTTCCCACGAGGTGTTACAATCCGATACTGGGCCGATCTCTGACAAAATGTTATAGGAAGTGTGTTCGGAAAACTGCTAACAATTCTTACATTAAAGTCGGGTCTCCTTATACTACACTCAAATCTCCCAATAACGACGAAATTCCTTATCTCAAATGGCAACCCAATTGCGCATGCGTATTCCGCATAATATAATATTTTTTAGCATTTCAAATTGCTCGCTAATAGAAACCAATCAGATCCCGGAGTGCAACGCATACAAAGTGGTATCAACTCTGTTGGAAGGAAAAAGATAGAAATTCTATCTATTTGAATCTTTTTCAATATTCAGGATTGAAATAGAAAGGAAAAATGTATCCAATTGTATCCTTCCCTATCCATACCAATCTATTTCTATCTCTACAATAATCTCTTTCCTTTTGAATCTTCATCTTTCTATTTTTTAGTATCCTTCGTCTATCCACGCCAATCTATTTCTATCCCTTTTGCAATCCATGGATGCAAAGTGTACACTTGGGAGGGATAGAAAATCTCTATCCTTTTCTATCTTTTTACGTCCAACAGAAAAGTGAGATTTTAGGTCCATGCAGGTCGTCATTGAGAAAGGAATGTGGTCGCTATTGGTAGATTGTCGTTATTGGGAGATTCGAATGTACTTCATGTATAGAGTATACGTCGTTTCTCTCCGTTACTTAGAACAATGTTTCTTTCACACTTATCAAGGTGTCAAAATAGCAGAAAATTTAAAATCCAGGAATTTTAATTTAAATTTCTGAAAATTCATAATTTACCAGGTGTATAAGCTTAAATCTGCTGTTTGCTCAGAGATAGCGGTAGTGAACATATTTTGCTACAATAGAAACGTCATGCTTTTTTTCGTGTGAGTTCGACACCTGTCTACATAACAACATAAATTTTTCCTTGAGTAATCATGTCTTGTTTTGTGTCAGAAAAGGAGCATTTGCGGGAAGCTCTACTTTTTTGCTTCAATTTGAAGAAATCGGCTGCCGAATCACATCGAATGCTTGTGGAGGCCTATGGTGACAGTGCTTTATCGGAAACAACTTGCAGAGACTGGTTTCGTCGGTTCAAAACTGTCATTTTGACTTGAGTGACAAGAAGCGTGAAAATCGGCCCAAAAAAGTTGAGGAACATGAATTACAGGCTCTTTTGGATGAGGATGTTTGATGATGCGTTTATATGCCATGGGAAAGATCCAAAAAATGGGAAAATGGGTAGATGGAGCGACTCCAAAACACATGTGCAATCTTGCTTGCTAGACACAAAAGAAAGTCGTTTCTGCATCGTGTGGTGACTGGAGACGAAAAGTGGATTTATTTTGAGAATCCGAAACGAACCTGGTGAAACCGTCGATGCTCACCGCTACCACCAACAACTAATCAAATTGCGCCAAAATTTGCGTGAAAAAAGGCCGGATTATGAAGAAAGGCATGAGATGCTGATTTTTCTTCACGACAACGCCCCATCGCACACGTCAAAAATGATCCAAAACTACTTGAAAACACTCAACTGGGAAGTGATGTGTCATCCCGCTTATTTACCAGACCTGGCCCCTTCTGATTACCACCTGTTTTCGTCGATGAGTCACGCGCTCGCTGAACAACACTTCGATTCGTACAAAGATGTCGGAAAATGGCTTGACGAGTGGTTTGCATCGAAAAATAAAGACTTTTTTTTGGCGTGGTATACACAAATTGCCCGAGAGATGGGGAAAATGTATAGCAAGCGAGGGAAAATACTTTGAATAAAGTTTATTTTATTTTCTGCAAAAAAAAAGACTTTCTTTTGTCTAAAAAACAGCGGATTTAAGCTTATACAACTGGTATATAAAATATATATGTAGGAAAAATATATAGGGACCGAGAAAAGCATGACACGCTATCTGGTTACTCAAAAAAGGTACTAATGGAGTAAAATGCAATGGTAAATAATATAAAAATAATTATTATATAAAAATAGTAATATAATGGAGCTTCTATTGAAGATTTAACGTATTAACAATATCAATTGTGATTTTGTAACAAGAAAAAACAGTAAGTATGAAAGCAGAAAATTATGATTTTAATTATGTCAAGTCGTGCATTTAAGGTTATGTACCTACGAGTACATAATCTATATGTACATAACCTACGACTACATAACGAGTATATCATGGAGTATATGTATGTATAAGACTAAACATTAGGTTCCCTTCTCGAAGTAAAGAGATAGAAATTCTATCTCTTTCTATCTCCTTCTATTTCTCGCCTATTTCCTTCTATCTCTTGTCTAGCTCCGTCTATCTCTTTCTATCTCCATCTCAATCCATATAAACGTCTTTTTGAATCTCCTCTTTTCTATAACTTTCTATCTCTTGTTTATTTCTACTTATCTCTTTCTATCTCCTTGTCAATTACCGTTACATTCTATCTCTTTTAATTCCCACTTCTCTATCTCTTTTAATCCCCACTTCTCTATCACTTACTATCTCTGTATACACCTCTCTATCCCTTTCTATCTCCTTCTATCTCTAAAATAGAAAGGGATAACAATTGTTTATTCCTTTCTATCAGCTATCCCCTGTATCTCTTTATATTTCCATTTCATTCTACATTCATCCTTATCTCTTTGAATCTCCTCTTTTCTATCCCTTTCTATCTCTTAATCAATCACCTATCTCTTTCCTACATATATCCTATCCTATCTCAATTAATCTCTACTTTTTTATACCTGTCTATCTCTCTCCTATTATCGTCTATAACTTTCTATCTTTTTATCAATAAAAATTCGCACCATTTTAACCCCACTTTTCTGTCACTTTAAATCCCTCCCCTATCCTCATCTATCTGTTTCTATTTCCTTGTCAATCGAAATTTACTACTAAGAGTTTCAATCCCCTGATTTCTGTCCAGGCCTACTTCTGAACTTATCTTCTTGAAATAGATAGAATAGACAAAGATAGAAATAAAACAGAGAAGTGAAGATTAAAAGAGATAGTCTTTGATGTGTATTGAGATGGAAATAGAAAGATATGGGCGGAAATAGACAAGATATAAAAAGGGATAGGCGTGGATGTGGATTGAAATGAAAATAGAAAAATAGATAGACAAATACATGGAGATAGAAAGAGATAGAGAAGTGGGGATTGAAAGAGATAGGCGGAGATAGACAAGAGATAAAAAACGAATAGAATGAGGAGATTCAAAGAGAAAAACGTAGACGAGTGATATTGGTTTTTACCATATAATTCCAAGCCTGTCACTAGCTCAGTGGACTAAGCATTGGACAGCAAACTCGATGTGCGCGGGTTCGCGTCCCTATAAATGCGGATTTTACAGCGTTATTATACATTAGTGGTATGATTAGAATAATATGTATGTACAAAATATTGTACTTATAAAATTACTATGCAAGTTTATAATATGAAAATTAAGAAGTTAATAAGAGAGAGATAGCACTGGGTATATAAAAAGATACTTTCAAGCAAGGGAGATAGAATTAGGGATAGAAAGGTATACAATTGTTCTGCAAATAAATAGACTAAAAGTTAGAAAGTGATAGACATTAGCAGAAATAGAGATAGATTGGGGGATAGGAAGAGATAGATATTAACAGACACAGGGATAGCCTGAGAGATAGGAAGAGAGAAACATTACAAGAAAGAGATAGACTGAGGGATAGGAAGAGATATTAAGGGCATGTAATACTTTACCATAAGAGCAATTTAGTTTACCCAATTATATATTCATAATAATAAATATTTTTAGCTAATAAGAGTCAAAAAACCTTCGTATACATGAGAAGAAGGTTTATTGACTCTTATTCGTTAAAAATATTTATTATTATAAATGTATAATTGGGTAAACTAAATTGTTCTTATGGTAAAGTATCACATGCCCTTAAGAACTAAAATTAGAACCAAAGATACGGTGTTTCCAGACAAAAGGTCCAAAAAATTTCAAATTCCCATATTATCGCCATTATTTGAAATTTTTCAAAAATATTTATTACGGTTTTTATAGACTACTAAAGGACAGATTACACCGGATTACACGCAAATCCTATTCAAGTACGAAAAGTTTTGTGATCACTTGACATGGACTCCACCTAACAACGTTCGAGAGCTAGCGTCATGGGTGTTTCGAGATACTCGACGTTAATTTTGATAGATAAACAAGACTCAGCCCACTTTTGGACCTCAAGGTGCTGAAAGGAAAAGACCTGAGCTTTCTTTTGAGACAAAAAAAAAAGGAAAAAAACGTCCCTTTTTGAGATACAATCAAAAATATTCTTGATTTTCAAAAAAATCGGTCAAATTTTGGTTTAAAAAATATTTATATATATTTTTTAAAAGACTGAAGAAAAAACTGTCGAAAGCGTTTTGGACAAAACTTTCTAAATTCCATAGGTTATTAGTTACATGGATCCGAAACAAGAGCTGTTTGACTAAAATGTCAAAATTCCACCCCCTCCAACTCAGCAAGGTTTTGACCGATCTCGTTCAAATTTGGTGTGGTAGCTACTAATTAATAGGACTAAACTTTGTGCAAATTTGAGCCCGATCGGACGATATCGGTTTCAAAAGTATGTTCACTTGATATGAAATCCGCCATATACAAAAGTTGGGAAAAATTTTAAATGTAAATTCTAAAGTTTAAATGAAAGTCGCAGAAAATGTAAAACACTATGGGTTTTATCAACCAGTGTTTTAAATACTGTGTTATAATAAATGCGCGACTTTTTTTCTTCGACTCCGTTTCTTAAAAGTTATTCGACTTTTTTATACTATTTCCTAAAAGTCATTGAAACTTTTTAAGACTTTCTTCGATTTTATTTTCTGTCCACGAATCTTCGAATAGTCTCTTAAAGTTTAAGCGACAAATTTTTTCCGTGTATATTTCGACGTTAAGATATTTCAAAATTTATTTATTATTCTCAAAAACAAAAAACTGGGTTATCAAACTGGCCAGATTCTTTTAATCAATATAACCATTTTTGAACCAGGTGTATTTAAAGAGGTTTATCTATCGCGACGAAGAGAGGTTTTAAAGATTTTAATTTCATTACATGGTTCTTAAATGCAAGTTTAAACTACTGCTTAAAGCCGATGGAATTTGAAAGTAAACTAGGGGTGCCATTGTGAGCACATTCTTATCACAGTTCGCGCGCTTTCATCGCTGCTATGTACTTCTATTTAAATTAATTTATTTTCAAATGAAGAAGAAAACTAATTTACTTAAGGTTCTGTCGACCTTAAGGAACACATACCTATTAGTGCACATGCGTTTCGCGCTCGACATTTAAACCTTCTTTAAAAATATAAAGTGCAAATTTTTAGCTAAATAACACGATACAGATAAAATTATAAAAAGATAATTATTTATATTTAAAACATATACAAATTCCCCCTTAACCATTTTTTAATATGATGAGCATTCTTCTTTTTAACCTTAAAAAAAAATTTACTTTGTCGTAAAATTTTAGACAAACCTAATACTTTCTTTGATGATCCTATTCTAAAAAAATCATATGTATCGATAATCGAAAAGTGTAACGCTGAAATGCGTGGACCCGATTCCTTATTGGTCAATACAGTTCGTGACGCGACGTATATCGATAATCGAGGCCGACGCGAGAAATTTTAAATCTTTATATTGTACAAAATCGCTTAAATTAAAAATAAAGTCTACCCACGCGCGGAAGCGCTTGTTCGGTCTGGTAATGTAAAAACTATATAGATAATTTCCTCTTTTGCATATTATCTGATTATTTTATTATTGCGCGCTTCGTACTCGGCTATTTTAAAGAATATTTTTAAGATTAAAAAGAAAACAACTCATCCTATCAAAAAATGATTAATTGAGAATTTGTAGAGCATTTTTAGATCAATACTTATGTTATCAATACTACTAGTTATTTAAATCAGGTAAGGTGTTAAAAAAGGTATATTTTTCATACTTTGACTCTTTTACATTTTAGGAACAATAATTATGTTATTGATACTGTTATATGTAAATATCACGTTATTTGGCTTAAAATTTGAAATTTGAAATTTTTCAATAAAATTCAAAAAGTGGTTATATCAGACTTTTAAGACGTTCAAAAAGGAACATTTTTTATTTCTTAACTTTTTTTCATTTTGTAATTTTTATCAAAAATGGCTGGCTAACAAACTTGACCTTCATTTTAGGACACTAAAAGAGTATACCAAAGACCAATCAAATCGGTCATTTGACAAAAAATGTGGGGGGTCAAATTTTACTCAAAACTAAGGGCAGAATTCCATGCAAGCGCAAAATTCAAAGCGCTAAACGAACAACCAATTACAGCGAACCTTTGAGAAGACAGAAATCTATAAGTGTTGTGCAATTGGCTGTTCATTTTACGTTTTGCGTTTTGCGCCCACATGGGACAGCACCCTAATACATTCTCTGAAGAGAATGTAAAAATTGACAATAAACTGTCAAAATCTATGGAAGGGCGATTCACGATTCGCCAATGGATACCTGAGATTCGAACCCAAGGGGATCCCCTGCGATGGTGCCCAGCAGTCCCCCACTATCAGGGGCAGATACCGTTGCAGCACCAACTACCTGAATACCTACCCCTTTCAGTGTGCCACTACACCTCTTGCGCCTTCGGTTCCCCTCTTCGCCTGTTAAACTGACCGCTCGCTGACCGACCGTTGCGCGACAGGAGGTCCTATTATCACTGGTGATTGCGAATAAAAATAATAATGGAATTTTACTAGTCCGAGGATATAAAATTTGTCTTCGAAAGTCAGGAATTATATTTTATTAAAATTTTATAATAATAATACTAGAACATCACACCGCGCTTCTTTTACAATGATTTCCATTTAGAATATGAAGACCTGTCTATATAGATTTCGTTAAAATGAAAATTATTATATTTGATTATCTCGAAAACACAAAAATGATAAATGTACATAAAAATTGTGAAATTTTAATAAAATCTAACTCCTGACTTTCAAAAGACAAATTTTATATCCCCGGACTTGTAAAATTCCATAGATTCCGAAATTATGATGTTTAACAGGCAAAGAGGGGAACCGAAGGTGCAAGAGGTGTAGTAGCACACTGGAAGGGGAAGGTACAGGTAGTTGGCGCTGAAAGGGGAATTATCTACTATCAGCGCATCTTACTTCTCTGCAACTGTTTTACTGCTATCACTACTTAGAACAATTTTTTGAGTACGAAGATTAACTTTTGTGACAGCAGTATCCTCTCGCTCTGCTTGATAAATATTAAATAACAATATGATTCGATTTAAGTTAAATAAATTATGTAATTTGTGCACATTCCAATTTGTTATACTGACTATTTAGTTAATAAAACCGATATTATTAAAACAAATAAAATCCGAGAAAATTTACAGAATTTACAATGTGCATAAATGATCATATAATTAACAATTCCTTTTAGAGATTTGTTACGTAAAAGATATAATGTTCGAAGCGAAAAACTAAAATATTTTAAAATTTTATCATATAGTTTAAATTAAAAACTAAGACTCTCAGCAACCCTATTCAACTAAAAAAGAAAATGGCGTTCCTTAATGATTATAGTTTCTATGTGCGAAATTTTCTCACTAGGGCGGCTTTGCGCGCAACACGCTTTAAGAATGTATTATACTAATGGGAAAATATTCAGAAAATTAAAATAATTAGGTTTTTGAACAAAATGAGATCAGAAAATGTTTTTAAAATGATTGTAGGATATAATATTTACATTATCCATCAATCAAATAATATGAAATTGAAAAATAACACATGAAATTCCTATTATAAAAAGATCATTAGTAACGTTACGCTTTGTCCTTATTGGTCGGATGAAAGTGATGACGCGGCGTATACCGAAAATGGCGCGTTACGCGAGAAATTTTAAATAAATATTTTAGTTTAAACATGAATAGTAATTAATTTTGAGTACAATATAATTATAAATAATTATTATAATTATTAAAATCTTATTATAATCTAATTATAAAATAAATATGTACTTTTTTTTATTAAATATGTATTTTTAGTTATAACTGAAAATATTTAAATATGTACTATCAAATTTATTTTATAATTATTAATTCATAATTTTTGTTACTTTTTCAAATTTTTATTAAGGGCATGTGATACTTTACAGTAAGAACAAATTAGTTATACCAATTATACATTCATAATAATAAATAATTTTAGTAAATAAAAGTCAATAAACTTTCGTCTATACGAGATGAAGGTTTATTGACTCTTATTTGCTAAAAATATCTATTATTGTTAATGTATAATTGGTATAACTAATTAGTTCTTATGATAACGTATCACTATATTTTTCTTTTTACATGAAGGAACACAATTGACATTTTGATTTTTTGCCACTTTCTGAAGATTACTATATTCAAACCATAATTCAAAGTTAATAAAATAGCTGATTAACATTTACATAAAATAATTAAATATGTCAAGTAATAACAACTACTTTTCTTAGCGGTTTTGACTAAATCGAGTGTGAGAAATTACTATTTGAAAATCGAACCAGTGCTCTCAGATTGAGCTAGAAATTTACCCCCTCCACATTCACTATTTTAGCGAAAAAAAGCAATTTTTCAATTATAATTTGTCAAAATTTTGAATTTATTTCTCTTTTTAAGTGTTTTCTTGAATTATATAAATAAAATTTTCCACATTATATATAATAAATTACTTTTTTTTCGATAAATTGTAAAAGTAGAGGGGGTAAATTTCTAGCTCGATCTGAGCAGGTCGGGAAATTTCGTGGCTTGTTTTGGCAACATTTGGTTCGATATTCGAGAATCAATGTAACTATCGTAATTTAAATTTTAGCGCGAAGAACCGAATGCTGCCAAGACAGATCACGAAGTTTCCCGAACTGCACAAATTTCCAAACAAAATAGAGTTCAATTAGTCACGAGACTTTTACATGGCATCCACTGTGCAGTTATTATATAGATCCGTGGTCAAAAATTACCATTTAGAAATAGTAAAATGATACTTCAGCGAAAAACTTAGCTGAGATTTTGTTCATGAAGATCAAGCGGTTAAATAGCTCACAAACAGTCGATTAGTGCGTGCGTATTAGGTCTTAGGTTATTTAGGATATTTACCATTTAAAATAGTATTTCCTTATTTTTATTTTTAAAAATTTTTCGTAGTAAAATTTACTATTTCAAATAGTCTTCTTTATATTCTGAATCTTTTTTTTTTCAGAAATAGTAAAAAGTGCTAAATGTGGATTCAGAGCGCAAGTGAGCCTTATCGAAATAGCACTTTTCGCTTTGATATCGAGTTACATTGTTCCATTTTCTTTTTTCCGTGTATATATAAATAATGTTCGATATTATTTTTACAAATCATTTTTTCATCTGAAAAGTAGGGTATATAGAAATATAGAAATGGACTGCTATAGACGCTGTAGTTGCAACGGTGGACTATAGATCATCATATCTCTTTCTTATACAGGAACGTAACAAATGAATTGGAGGCCTTGTACAATGTCAAAATGTTTTTTTTGTAAATAATAATTAATGCGTTATTATGAATAATAGATAATTATAATCAATTAATTAAAAAAAACATTCAATTTTTCAAATTTTTATAATAAAAATAATTTTTGCTTTTCAGTCAACGCTTTTATATTATATTTTAAGGTTAGTTTTTGAGGTTAAATTTCTGTGATGTTAGATCAATCATGCTACATACATGTGAAAATGTAACCCGAAGTATTCATCACTTTAACGCCGACAAATTAAACATTTATGTACCATTTTTTAAGTTAGTTACATTGAAAATTTTAAATGAACTTATGAAACTCCAAACCAGTCAAATTCAAGTGCAGGTTATGGGGAACTCGAATATACAAAGTACAGACCTGATCGTTGAGAAAGCTCCACCCACCGAAAATGATCAATTAGCTTTGACTAGAAAGAGACAAGATGACCGACCGTTGCATCTTCTCTCTCTGACGCATTATTACGCGCTTTCCTACAGCGTCTAGCAGTCCATTTCTATATGTCGATGGGTATCAAGGTGCCGTCCCATGTGGGCAGAAAACGTCGGCGCAAAGCAGAAACCCATGAGAGTAACAGAGATAGACAGATCTATTTATCTCTTTCACTCATGAGTTTCTCATTTACGCCGACGTTTTCTGCCGACATGGGACTGCACCTTCAGTCCTGAATTTTAAATTGTCTGCCGTTTTGACACCTTGACAAGTGTGAAAGAAAACTTGTTCTACGTAATGATAGCTGTAGTAATAAGACAGTTGCGGAGGAGTAAAAGGCGCTGATGGTGAGGAACTGCTGGCCACCACCACAGGTGGTCCATTTGGGTTCGATTCTCAGGTATCTATCGGCGAGTCGTGAATTGCCCCTATGGAAAGATACTAATGTTATCACTAGAATTTGGTATTGAGATTTTGAAGGGAGAAAAGGGCAAGTTGATCGATTTTTGGAGGTTAATAAATATGCGTTGATAATAGCGGATATTTTAACCGCATAACAAAAAAATAACAGAGGCTATTTCTACGTAGGCTGTACTGTGCTCACATGACTCGGTGATAGTTTTGACGGGAATGATTTGAATTGAAATAAGAAAGATAATGAGAAGAAAAATTCATTTCTGCTGCCTTTTGGTTGATGTTTTGGACTAAATTTTAAATAAAACTTGATCTGTGTTACTAAAAAATGACAAAATTTACAATGTTAAAATAAAATAAGGTATTTTTATGCCGAGGCATAAAATTTTCAGTTTTTTATTTTCTGCAACAAAACGGTTCATCCTTGAAAATAACTGCCTCCAACAGCGTGACCACTAGGGTGGTTTAAAAATGCATGGCAAAAATTTTTTTATGCTAGAAAGCCTCAATCCCCCCAATTTGATTTGAAACCCGAAAAAAGAATGGTCATATTTTTTTTTGTTTAATTTCGATTTTAACACGTGTCGGTTTTGACTTGAAGTTTCCCATGTAAATTGCTTGGAAAAAAAATCACTTTTTGGGGTTTTTGGAATAACTTTTTAGGGTTTCGAAATAAGTTACGGGAGATCAAAGAGGCTTGTTGAGGACTCTCCAACAAAGAATTTCATGTACCACACATATGGGTTTGACGCCCCTAACACACCCCCACGCTGCCTTGAAGACTACCCTTAAAACCAAAAATGTCAATTTCTCATAAAACCAGCTTTCTGTACGCTTTATTCTCTTTTTTTTTTATAAAAAGTATTTCTATTAGTCTAGTGGAATAATTATCAACATTGGTTAATTAATTTTTAATTATTTAAACAAATTGCATTTGTTTAAATAACTTTTTTTCAATAATATGTTTGTCTTTATAAAAATTACTACTATTGGTCTAATGGAATATTGATTAACAATGTTTAATTAATTTTCAATTATTTAAACAATTTTGAAGTTGTTTAAATAATTTTTTTTCTGGAATTTCTTTTTTTCTTATCAAATATTATTAACATTGATTTAATGGAGTATTTATTAACATTGACAAATTATTTTTCATTTGTTTAAAAAATGGTTTTTCCAAACATTCGAGGAATTCTAAATTTTTACGTAATGAACACAAATTTATTTTCAAATATTTTCCATTTTTATTTCTCTCCGTTTGTAAACATTTCGTTACAGAATATAGGAAAAAGTTTCCAGATAGCAAGAAAGAAACATTCTCTCGCGCCACAAAGTAATAGAACAAGATATAGATTATAAAAGAAAAAGAGCGAAATTCTTTATAATTCGATGCACTCTCATAAATACATTATATTATACATTTTTTATACCTTAAATATTAAAATAATAATTTATTGTTTATACAATTATAAAATATTTTGAAATAAAAGTACATCATATAACGATAATAAACTACAAGTATGTAGAATTTTTTGAAAAAGCATGTTTTCAACAAATGGAATTTATTTAAACAAATGAAAAATAATTTTTAAAAATGTTATTGTTGAAAAAAAAATCTGTCCGCTTACGCGGGCTCTTCGCGACGTTTGTGAGTGTCGCGACGTTTGTGAGCGTCGCGACGTTTGCACCTATTTGTTTTTAAATTACTACAAAATGGAATGAAATACAAACGAAAGCTAATTTACTTAAGGTTCTATCGACCTTAACAGCACATTCTCATCAGGGCACTCGCGCTTTGCGCTCGATATTTCATTTAAACCTCGAGCTCGGCTTTGTTTAACAATATTTTTCATGATTAAAACGAAAACTACTCATCCTGTTGAAAAATGGTTCAAGGGGAACTTGTAGATCTTTTTAAGACCAATAATTATGTTTCTTATCATTAAGAAAAATTGTTCGTCTTTTTGAGTATTACGAACATCCGTCATTAGAATTTTTAAATTAAAAAAAAAGTGGTTCCAAAAGTTTTCAAAATGCTCCAGTTTTTTAAAAATATTTTAGCCAAAATGGCTGGCGAACGAACTTGACCTTCATTTTAGGACACTAAAAGAGTATACCAAAGGACAATCCAATCGGTCAATTCTTTCGAAAGTTATCGTGCTAACAAACTAAAATCTACAGACAGACATACATACAGACACATTCGTAAAAACATGTTTTTCGGGTTCAGGGGGTTCCAAAACGTGGACATTTGATGAAAACTGAGGGGGTCAAATTTTACACAAATCTAATACATTCTCTCTGATGAGAATGTAAAAATTAATTAACCAATGTGGATAATTATTCCACTAAACTAATAAAAATCATTTTTATAAAAAAATAATGAGAATAAAGCGTACAGAAGGCCGGTTTTGTGAGAAATTGACATTTTTGGATTTAAGGGTAGTTTTCAAAGCACCGTGGGGGTGTGTTAGGGGCGTCAAACCCATATGTGTGGTACATGAAATTCTTTGATGGAGAGTCCTCAACAAACCTCTATAATCTCCCTTAACATATTTCGAAACCCTAAAAAGTTATTCCAAAAACCCCAAAAAGTGATTTTTCCCCATGCAATTTACATGGGAAACCTCAAGTCAAAACCGGCACGTGTTAAAACCAAAATTAAAAAAGAAAAAAATATGACCATTCTTTTTTCGGATTTCGAATCAAATTGGGGGGATCTAGACACTGTAGAAAAGAAAAGTCTTTTTGAACCACCCTAGTAACCACTGTGATTTTCGTACATTTGACAACTTAGGCAATATAAAAAAAATTGGTTTCGAACCCATAACACAGGCACAAAAGAAAAAGGTCTTGTTACAGAAAGGTGACATATATTCCCTAATGTTCTACGGCACGCTGAGTCCGAATCCGATGTCCGTTTACCCTCACCACGTCATAATTTAGGTCAATTGAAGGTCAAATCGTAAAAAAAAATTTCTTGAAAATGACTATTCCTAACATTTATTATATTATATCTGGACGTAAAATTTCTCGTCGTTTACGAATCTGCAGTCAAAAATACATTTTTTGCAATATTTACCAGTTTGACCTTGAGTTTACCTTGATAGTGATTCGATAGGGTCAATTGGACCTCGGATTCGGATTCAGGAACCCGAAAAACGTTAGGAATAGTGGTCATTTCAAAGAAATTTTTTTTTTGTGATTTGACCTTCAATTGACCTAAATTATGACGTGGTGGGGGTAAACGGACATCAGATTCGGACTCAGCGTGCCGTAAAACATAGGAGTATATAGGCCACCTTTCTGTAACAAGACCTTTTTTTGTGTGCCTGTGTAATTGATTGTTGTCATCTCAACATTCGTAACAGCAAAAAATGACCTTTTATTTTTAATAAGCCAGATATATAATATCAGGTATGAAAATATCGATAGTGGTAAAATAACATAGTTATTTCAATATCGATATTGCATCACTATTACTATCTATAAAGCATACCAAAAATATGACATTACGCTATACTAGAATATCTTCGAACGTCTTTCAATTTCTTGCGCATTGCTAAATAATTGATTTACTTTAAATGTAACAGTTGTTGGGAATATAGAGCATTTCCTAAAATTGTTCCATTGCTATCTACAATACCACATCCAGTGTCATCACAGCTTGTTTCAATACCCAACACAATCAAGTTTTTCTCATTTGTAACTATGCTTCGCCTAAACTGGTAAACACATTGATTACGTAGTGTGTAGTTTAGACCAATCACGGGAAAAAATCTCAATGTGTGAATCATTTTTGTTGTTAACAATATTCAAAATATCAATACAACTTCACAGCTTTACAAAGAGCAGTTATTTATACGCCTATCTACGATATATACTGTTGGTGGCCCCGCGTTGTTTCCTGTAATAAAAGAAAATATATATTTAGTTGACGAAAATTAAAAATAATTGGATACATAATAAAATTCGCGAGATTTCAATATAATTCTCCTAGGGTGCCTGTTTTTTTAAGGGCAATGGAATCTGAAAGTAAAAACTGTCAACAAACTGTCAAAAACTGTCAAAATCTGTGGAAAGAAACAAATCTATGATGTGGACTTGAAATGTTCGAGACAAAGGTAAAAAGGGAAAAATTAGAGGTTTTTGATAGAAAAAAATAGAGCGAAGAAATGAATAAGAGGCGCTTGATGATCAGTTGTTCGAAAACTCACATTTATAATCCCAAAATTAGTCCAGGCAAATGGTACTTTTTTCCGTAATAATTCCCAGACAATTTTATTATCAACACAATATATTATAATAAAAACATTCCAACCGTAAAATTACTGAAAAATTTTTAACAAATTATTAAAAAAAGATGTTTATATAATTTTTTTGATATAAAACTCATTGTTTATTAATAAAAAATTATGTATATTTTATTTATATTTAGAGCTAGATACTTAATTTGCATTAAAACATTCAAATATGGCTGCACTTGCCCCGCATGGTGCACACAGACGATTATATGTAAGAAAGGTCCACTTTCCAAGGTCATAGCTCGTGACCTATTAGAGCTAAGATATCCGCTTTTTTTTCATTTTACGTAGAATTGAGTCTATTTTAATTTCTTTCATCTGCGTTTCGTCCGCAGATCAAAAAGAAACGAGGTATATTTAAAAGTCCCAATTTTTCGAATTTTAGTGAAAAAATGCAAAAAAAAGGGAGTTTTTGAGAGATCATAAATCACGTACCACTGGCACCAGAAGATCCTTTTTTTTAATAGACGCATCATTTTGTTTACTTTATTTCATTCTCTGGTATCACTATCATAATTTTCCCATAGAACACCCTGTTATAAGAAAACTCCGCAGAGAGAAATTGACCGGAAAAATGAGTCAAAAGTAGTGGTTTTTTGAAATGACTGTAACTCGAACCCTATTAGAGATAGAATGTTCACTTTTTTTTGTTTTTCTTAGACTTTTGCACATTATCTTTTTTAATTTGAACTTTTTTTTGTACAACGCAATGGAAATGGTCCGTCCACGCAAACTTGACTTTTGAAAATTCTTTTTTTAAAAAAACACCCTTTGGCAATCGATCCACGGCACACATTTTTAAGGGTCATTCAGAACTCCATCCAGAAGCTATTTCCAAAAAAAAAAAAAAATTGCGTCTGGGAATTATTACAGAAAAAAAGTACCAATTGCCTGGACAAATTTTGGGACTATAAAAGTGAGTTTTCGAACAACTGATCATTAAGCGCCTCTTATTCATTTCTTCTCTCTATTTTTTTTTCTATCAAAAACTAAATAGCGTGTAATTATTTCTTGTCAGAAACGGCGGACATTTTGACTTTCATGATGGAAGAAACTAAATATTGACAGCTGCGGCAGTGGCACCCTGCGCGCGCAGCACGTGTTGGCTTCCTGCTAGAGAAATTCTCCCATTGGTCAATTTAATTCAATTTTGAATCGCGATTTTGAATTGATTACAATCAATTGCAGAATATCTCTAGCAGGAATCAATATTTAGTTTCTCCCATCATGGCAGTCAAAATGTCCGCCGTTTATGACAGGAAATAATTACACGCTATTTTGGGACTATAAAAGTGAGTTTTCGAACAACTGATCATCAAGCGCCCCTTATTCATTTCTTCGTTCTATTTTTTTCTATCAAAAACCTCTAAATTTTCCCTTTTTTACCTTTGGCTCGAAAATTTCAAGTCCACCTAAAAAGTTGACAGAAACAGCAACTTTCTGCTCGCTTTACACGCTCTCAAACACGTGGTTTTGTGCACTTTTGAAGAAAATATCGTATGCAACTAGGGATACGGGCGTTTCTGTCTCGTACAACATATGCAGAACGAGTTGTAGTTTGAGGGCGCCGAAGACACCCTGAGAACGAAAACGGGTTCGTCGACACGCTCGACAAAAAACGCCTGTATGTATCCCTTGATGCATAATATACTATTATATTTCAGTGCTAATTAGTAATTTTTATTCAAAAAAAAAAAAACCTATGCAGTAAATTCATAAATTGATCCTAAACGGCCCCTATCGATATCTATACTTGCCTATATATAACTGTGTCCAGAGTGTATCTAGAATAAGTCTACTGCGCACCTAGTGCGTCGAGAATATGTTTAGTGCGCATCTAGTATACTTACAAAAACGCGTCTACTGCACATGTAGAATATGACTCTAGTGCGTATCTAGTATTAGGCTGGCGTCTTATGATTGCGTTTTGTGTTGCGTCATAATGAGAGAAAAAGAGAGAAAATTACAAAAAATGTTCTTAGTGGCAGAAGTTTTTAAATCTGGAAAAGCTTGATAATTACAAAATGAATTGTATTATGAGATAAACTATCAATAAATGTCAGAATAATTATTATTTTGTAATTGTTAATTGTAATTTAGAGAAAACTAGGTTAATTTATAATAAAATTATGTGATTGAGATGTCATATGGACATGTACTATGTGTAACCGACAATTTGAATTTGTTTCGAGTCCAATTGTTGCAGAGGTGACGTTCCAGATCTTTTTTATTAGTTAATCACTTATTCACCGTAATATTGTAAGTGGGGCAGTCTACGACTCGCCAATGGATACTTGAGAATCGAACCCAAGTGGACCCCCTGTGGTGGTGGCCGGCAGTCCCCCACCATCAGCGCATTCTACTCCTCCGCAACTGTCTCACTATTACTGCTATCATTACTTACAATTAGAACAATTTTTTTTTCACACTTCTGAAGGTGTCAAAAACAGCAGGCAATTAAAATTCTGGACTGATTGACACCCTACTTTCCATATGAAAAACTTATACATAAAGATAATATTAAACATAATTTATATATAAAATATGTAGGAAATATATATATTGTATGTATAATTTTTCCATTTGGATTCTTCCAGGCTTAAGACTGGCAGCTGAGCCTTCAAGAGCTCAAAACTGGCGTGTTTAAAAAATGGCTCTCTTTTTTTTTCACTGAGAGTCCTAGTTTTTATTTATAACTATATGATAAAATTTTAAAATATTTTAGTTTTTCACTACGAACATTACAATATATATTTTTCCTACATATTTTATATATAAATTAAGTTTAATATTATTTTTATGCATAAGTTTTTCATATAGGAAGTAGGGTGTCAATCAGTCCAGAATTTTAATTGCCTGCTGTTTTTGACACCTTCAGAAGTGTGAAAGAAAAATTGTTCTAATGGTAGGTAGTGATAGCAGTAATAGTGAGACAGTTGCCGAGGATTGAAATGCGCTGATGGTGGGGGATTGCCGTCCACCACCACAGGGGGTCCACTTGGGTTCGATTCTCAGATATCCGTTGGCGAGTCGTGAATCGCCCGCTAAGTATCCTTTGGATTTCTTTTTTTTATTTAATGCGGTCATATTAAAGTGAGCGAGCTTTATATCTTGATTCAATCAGTTTGACTTTAACCTAACCTAAAATTTACACTTTTAACATTTATATCTATAGATAAGAAATCCGAAGGACACTATTACGGTGAATAACTGATTAACTAATAAAAAAGATCTTGGACGTCACCTCTGCAAAAATTGGACTCGAAACAAATTCAAGTAGCCCGTTACACACAGTTCATGTCCATATGATATCTCAATCACATAATTTTATTATAAATTAACCCAGTTTTCTCTAAGTTACAATTAACAATTACAAAATAACAATTATTCTGACATTTATTGATAGTTTATCTCATAATACAATTTATCTTTTAATTATCAAGCTTTTTCAGATTTAAAAACTCTCGCCATTAAGAACATTTTTCGCAATTTTCCGCAGGCGGAAAAACCGAAATGTGAATATAAAGCACGAGGCGCAAGTGTACTGATGAGAATTTGTTCCTTAAGGTTGATCTGGTTGATAGAACTTTAAGTAAATAAATTTCTCTGCTT
Organism: Synergus japonicus; assembly: GCA_900474275.1. Taxonomy (NCBI): domain Eukaryota; kingdom Metazoa; phylum Arthropoda; class Insecta; order Hymenoptera; family Cynipidae; genus Synergus; species Synergus japonicus. The sequence goes on from UCOH01006596.1 coordinate 83,748, forward strand.
CTAAAATAAAAAACGAATTTAGTAATTGGCACAAGTAGAATATACCACATCAGGCGCGAAGCGCACATGAAGTAATATGAGAAGACATGTTTGGGATTAATATTATTCCCAATTATGAGGGAAAAGGTGAAAATAATTAGTTTTACGTGATTCTTGGGAAGGAGAGTAGATGAGAATAATGTCTCTTTTGGTGTTTTGTAGTTTGAAAGTGGAAACTTCGAACGACGTGCACGCAAAGTCCGACAAAGTACACTGGAGATTCCGCAGCGGGTATTTCAAATATCAATTAAAAATTAATGTTAGAAATACTATTTACACAGCATAACTCAGTTTTTGCTAAAAGTGAAACACTAGCCCCAGTTTTTATCATCGAGAAACCGATCTCGATGGAAGGACCCGTCAAACAATGAATATTTGTAAATTTGTCATCTGAAGTAAATCGTGAGGTGGGAATTTGACTGATTCTATCGACCTTAAGGAACAAATTCTCATCAAGGCACTCGCGCCTCGCGCTCGATATTTTTTGTATTCTTTTCTAATATCTTACGTTTCTTGGCGTTATTGGACTCAAAATTTGAATTTTCGATTTTTCAAGAAAACTCAAAAAGTTGTTATGCCAATCTTGTACGGCTTTAAAAAAGAAACCTTTTTTCACCCCTAGACTTTACCTCTAGAATTTTTTTCATATTGTGCGTTGTTTGGTTTCAAGTTTAAATTTGCGTTCGTTTTTTTGAATTTTCAACATGTTATGTCTGAAAATTTTATTTTATAGAAAAAAGTCATAAGGATAAATTGTTCGAATTTTTTTGTTCTATGAATATCTGTGCATAGAATTTGTAAATTAAAAAAAAAAGTCTCAAAAATTTTCAAAATGCTTCAAGTTTTTGAATTTTTATCCAAAATAGCTGCCTAACGAAATTAAGGCTGATAGAATTTGAAAAACACTCATGTAGAAAAATTTAGATTTCAGGGGCACAATAAGATCGGGATTCTGGGTGTCAGGGCACCCAGACAGTAATTCGAGTATACCTATTTGGACGAAAAATGATCGACCCATTTTTGATTCAGCTAATAACGTCTCTAGCTCTATTTGAGCTAGAGACTTTATTTTTTTTTTATTTTAAAAGTAAAAGAACGAGCTTTAATACAAAAATACTCCAAAGAAAAAATATTAACAAATTCATATTCTTATAAACAAATAAAATTGAAATTTTTTTAGTATTTTTATAATATTCTAAGTTAAATTTCCTTTCGAAAACGATTTTTTAATCAATGGACAAATAATTAATACAGTACGAAAAAATTTACTTTATCGAACGCGGTACGATACGAACTTTCAGCGAACTTTGGACAACGACTTTTGGACATGTAAAATTAAATATTTTGTTAAACCCTTATAAGAAATGTAACTAGGTATATAGTGGAATAACTATGCAAAATTTCATCAATTTATCTCTACGCGTTTTTATGAAATTGCTGGATCGTAACACACATACACAAACACGCACATATACATCAGGACATTTTTTCAGATCATCATATTAGATATATTGCCCTTGAAATATGCTCAGAAAAGTGTTTTTTAGGAAACTGGATTTTGTCACCACTACAAAGCTTCCTCTATGAGGAAGCAAAATGAATACCATATTTGCATGTCAAATTTCCCGCTCTTTTAGAACTTGCAGTCAAAAATACACTTTTTTCACATTTTGAAAATTTGACCTTGAATTGACTTTGATGCAGACATGATGGAATTAAACGGATTCCAGATTCGGATTCAGCGTCCGTTAAAACCATAGAAATGATAGTCACCTTCTGTCAATCGATTTTTTGCCGATTTGGCCTTCAAATGCTCTTAAATTTGACGTGATGGAGCAAAACAGACTCCGGATTCGGATTCAGCGCGTCAAAATATTTATGAATATATAGGTCCGGTTTATGGTAATGACCACTTTTTTTTGTGTGCCTGTGTTATCCATTGCCTGTGATCGAGGATTAAATTGCATTGCTGAAAGGAAAAACATTCTTCACATCTTTGGATTTAAAAGACGGGTTTTTTCACGTCGATATGGCCAAAGATTCAATTAAATTTACATCTTTTGTTACATCTTTTGGACAATACGAGTTTCTAAAAATGCCGTTTAGGCTAAAGGTTGCACCTAAACAATTCCAAAGGTATACTAACGAAGTTTTGAAAGAATTGATTGAATCGGGCGACGTTATTATATTCATGGACGATATTTTGAATGCCTCTAGTACCATAGAACATTATTTGACAATCTTGGAAAAGACTTTTAAGGTTTTTAAGGATAACAAAATTCAGCTACAATTGCAGAAGTGTAGTTTTCTGATGACTTAAATCGTATACTTAGGCTACAAAGTCAGCAAAAAAGAAATCACGCTTACCGATACTCACAAAAATAGTATTACGAATTTTCTTATTCAGAAGGATACAAAGGGCGTGCCAAGCTTCATTGGCCTTGTATCATATTTCCGAAAATTTATCGAGTCATTTTCACACACTGCTAAGCCACCCTACGATTCATTGAGAACGAAAAGCGAATTTAAATTTGGCGAGATTGTGTTAAACGCTTTCAATAAGTTGAAAAGACAATTGATAAACGCGCATATAGTCTCAATATATGATCCACACGCAGAAACTGAACTTCACTGCGACGCCAGTTCGCGAGGTTTCGGAGCAATACTGCTTCAACGTGGCAGTAATCGTAAGTTACATCCCGTTTTTTATTTTTCACAAAGAGCAGCAGACACGGAAAGTCGGTACCATTGCTTCGAGCATGAAATGCTTGCTATCATCTATGCACTGAAATGATTTAGAGTTTATCTTTTCGGCATCAAGTTTAAAATAGTAACTGATTGCAATTCACTGGCCCTTGCATTGAAAAAACACGAGATTAACCCAAGAATTTCGCGTTGGTTCCTCGAATTACAAAATTATGACTACACTACGGAACATCGTGCAGGAACACAAATGTCACACGGAGATGGCCTCAATTGTTGTAATTTCGTTGCTGTGATGGAGGATAATTCATTTGAAACCAATTTGTCTATTACTCAGAACCTTGATGAAAATATTGTTAAGTTAAGAAATGAATTAGAAAAGTCGGAAGGTAAATTTTATGAGATGAGGAATGGAATAGTTTATCGTAAAATTGGCGAGAAATTATTGTTTTATGTTCCATCCGGAATGGAAAAAGTGTTCTGTTTAAATACCACGATGAGCTTGGCCCCATGGGCGCAGAAAAAGTAATTGGTTTCCGAAGTTAAGACAAAAAGTTAAAGAACATCTACAGAGTTGCTACGAATGTATTGCGTACATGCTTTACCTCAAGATAGTTGAAAGAGTCAACCGAACTCTTGCACTTATGATGGGAAAACTGACAGATAACGATGTTGGAATACACAAAACCACGGAAGAAGTTCCAAGTATCTTATTGTTTCTAATTCCTCAACGAGGTAAAGTGCATGATCCTCTAGCGGAATACTTAAATATCGAAGTAAATCACGAAAAAAGATCTTTGATAGAAATAAGAGACAAAAATAAGTTGAAAGATAATTGAAGAAGGAATTCAGGTGACGGCTCAAGCAAAAAAAAATGAAAAGAAGCAAGTGTTTATGAATTAGGCGACTATATCATGTTAAAAATTTCGACAACAAAGTTGGTATCTCTCCTAAATTGGTTCCAAAGTTTAAGGGTCCCTATCAAGTAACAAAAATTCTACGCAATAATAGATATGTCATCGCCGATATACCCGCTTGCCAAGTCACACAGAGAAAATATGAACGGGTGTGGGAACCGGCAAACATGCGCTTATGGCGAAAAGCAAATATATAGCTAAATATTCGGTACGTTACGTTCGTTTATTTTGCAAACTTGATTTTGTAAACTTTGCAAACTTCGTAAACTTGTAAAACTAATTTTTATGTGTCTATATTACTACTTTATAATTTGTATCTAGAAATAAGAAAAGCATTTTGTTTTAAGAACAAATACACTTTCGAGAACGAACGAGTGTCAGGATAGGTCGAGCAGTAAGAGTGTGGCTACTTGGCTGTATAGGTGTGTGCGTGTGTGGAGAGAATGAACACGAGTGGCGTGTCGATCGCTGGATCAAACAAGGGAATCAATCTTGGTTCTGGCCTCCTCTCGGGCGCATCGTTTTACTTCGAGTGAAATTGTTTGCTCAAATCGTAATCTGGGCCGTAATTTGGACACAGTAAATCTTCAAAGTTGGGCATAATAAATCAATCAGGAGCGAGATTTAGCAACCAATTGTTTCTCACCAACAGGCACACTATCTCAACACTTGAAACACAAATAAATGGTTGCTAAATCTCGCTCCTGATTGGTTCATTATGCCGAACTTTGAAGCTTTACTGTGCCCAAATTAAAGCCCAGATCAAAATTTGCCACTTTTCTGTTTCTTTTTTTGTGCTCTATCACATATTACCAGTAGTTGTATAGGTGGTGGGACACTCTGTATTAGGGTGGTCCTTAATAGGAATATTTTCGAATTTCTTTGCTCCCAGAGGCTCAAATGCTTCCAAATAGATAAAAAAAAATTTTCTGAAAGTTTGAGCTCTTAATATTAACTTTGAGATAGTCCACACTTCAAACTAAGTTTCTTATAGAAATAACATGGGAAAAATTCCATTTGTTTTTGCTTCCTAATACTTATAATGAATTTTAAAGGATATAAAGGAGATTTGAATTATTATCATTGAATTTAAAAGAATCTGAAGAAGTTTCTGAAAATGTTAACAGATTCTCACGAATTTCAAGCGATTTCGCAGGTTTTCAAATGTTTCTTGGAATTTTTAGAGATTTTCACAAAGTTTAACATAGATTGTAGGAGATTAAAGATATAAAATATTATAAATTATATAATATTGAAAAATAAAGTAAATGCGCGCGCGAAGCGCGCGTTCGTTCTTGTTGAAAATTTAAAGCTGATGTAGGGTGTAACGAGTGATTACGCCTGTGTGCGTACCGCACGCATACTCGTTACCGTATCTCATAGTCACCATCCCCGCTCCCGTACTCCTGCATTAGACTCTCGTTACCTAACATCGGTCCCCTCTCCAAGCCGTCTGCTCGCCAGACAGGTTCCATAAAACCACCCACGGAAGAACAATTAGGCAGTCTAGCTGGGCGAGGCTCGCCGAGCACATCGAAGAGCTCCCGCCTGGTGAAAACTTATGTACTTTTCCTACTTTCGCCTGTGTTAGGCAAGGCACAGGCGAAATCCCAAGGCATAGGCTCACCTTTCCTTGTCGATTTCCGTACTCTTTTGTATGGGGAATTGCCAACGCTCAGGCGCACCTGTCGTTGTCAATTCTCGTCTAAAGGAAATGTCTTGCTGTAGGAGCCACTCTGTTTGTCATTTTCCTAAACATAACTTCATCTTTTACTATTCTCCGTTTCTTCGCTCCTTTCTCTCTCTCCTTTTCGAAAGGTGTACGATTTCTTCAGTCATTAGGATCGCCTAAGGCTGCAGAAATCCATGATAAAATATTAATAAATAGGAGCATTTATCATTAATATTTTTCACTCGAGAATATTTCTCTATTCCTTTGCATGTAAATCCTGTCTAATAAATTGCAAAGCGATAGAAATTAATTTACACTCAACAGGCGCATCTGTGAGTGACAAATTAAACTGATGGATAATATTTAGTAGGAGCACTTACAAATATTATCTACAAAACGCATTGGAGATTTAATCATCCGGAACCTACATTGTTTTTCCTATCAGTCCTCCCTTCTCTCCGTAACGTAAAAACCGCTGAAGTAAGAGAACTGAGGCAATGAATAATGTATTCTGCTAAATCTCCCAAATGTCTAAATCGTTCACGAATCTGTCAATTTGTACTTTATCTAACAAAACCGTAAAATGTATGCTTAAGGACGAATAGACATTCGCCGCCTTTGTTCAGATAGAATTCAACACTCACAGACATTCAAATTACAAAATTCAACACTCAAATTCGACATTCACAGACAACAAAATTCAACCACACAAATTCTAAATTCATTCTTTGTCATTTATTTAAATTCACACAAGTTCGATTTGTAGAATATAGGGAATAAATATTCATTATTATAATTTTACAGTAAAACAAGTTGTTCGATTTTCATTTAATTATCTTTAAAACCTGATTCTGGCTCGACTGCAGCGTTCGCTAAGATAATTATAAGTTACAAGATCTTTTCAGGGAAAGTCAGAACGTTATAAAGGGAAATGAAGATTCCTTTCATCAAGATGAATCCATTGACCTATATGATTAGTGCATTTCATTAAAAAATGAGGAAGTTATGTTTATTTATAATTTTGAAAGTCAATTTTTCGCTCTATGTTTTCAAATAATGAAAATTTTGAATTGACATAAGGAAATTGAATATTCTTTATGTCGAGACGAATCGATTGACCTGTAAGATTAATTCATTTAATTGAAAAATAAGAAAGTTATGGTTAATTGTATTTTTAAAAAAGTAATTTTTCGACTATAATTTCTGAAATAATTTATATTTAAAGCTGATGTAAAGAAAATGAAGATTCTTTAAGTCTAGACGAATGGATTGATCTATAAAATTAATTCATTTCATTGAAAAATAAGAAAGTTATGCTTTACTGGAATTTTCAAAAATGAATTTTTTTAATATAACTTTTCAAAAAATCAAAATTTAATGCTGATTTAAAGAATACTTAATGCTTCCTCTATGAGGAAGCAAAGTGCTCATTGAATGAGTACAAAAGTTGATACAACTTGACAGCTAGTTTTAATCTATAAGTATCTTCTAAAATACTTTATCTACGAAAAAATGGTTTAGATAATTGTTGCTCAGAACCGAGAGAGACATTTAAGTGTACCATCAATTTTGACTTTGATTTCAATTTTCAAAGTCATTTCATGTTCAAGACGGTTTTTTAAATGGGAATCCATTTATTGATTCGAAAATGTATGTGACCAGCCTTACCGACCATACTTTGTAGTAATCGTCAATTGAGGTCGCTGCGAAACAGATGACAGGTCTATAGTAACTAGTCAAGTAACTAGTACAAGTCTAGTACGCGATTTATCAAACTTAATTTTCTACACGATTTTCGTAAGTGCTCGGGTTTTGCAGTGCATAGTGAAATTCGCAAAATTTTTCTGAGTAAGTGAAGCACCCTTGAAGTGAAGTTTTGTGCCTTTTTTGCTTGGACAGGGACTCGGCAAAATGTAAGTACTGCTCACCCGCACCCCTCTAACTCGCGTCACGCCACTTGTAAAAATTCCCATTTTAGCCAAACAAATTTGTTTTTGCAGAAAATAAGCAGATAGCCCCTGTCGTACAATTGAAAAGCTATCGATAAAAAAAAAACGACACTTCAATCACATTATTTTTGCGGCTTCAAACACCGCGTATTGCTAAGATGTGGACAAAATGGCGGTTGCAGGAAGGTCAAGAAATCTGTAGAATACTATAACTTGCAGGGCAAATTTCGTCAACTTTTTCAGACCACAGGAAGGACTTTTTAAAAGTTTTTTCAAGTCCTGAAGGGAAAGCAGGCTCAAACTTAGGGAACTTGGTATTTTGATTTTTGATTAAAGGAAAATATCGGCGTAATTCAATAATTTTACTACGCCGGCCATTTTGTTCATTGCTGTCAATGTGTGTGTGAGATAAATCGGTAAATACACAAGGTAAAATTATTGAATTACGCCGAAATTTTCCTCTAATCAAAAATCGAAACACCAAGTCCCCTAAGTTTGAGCCTGATTTCCCTTCAGGACTTGAAAAAACTTTTAAAAAGTCCTTCCTGTGGCCTCAAAAAGTCGACGAAATTTGTCCTGCAGGTTAGAGTATTCTACAGATTTCTTGACCCCCCCTGCAACAGCCTGAAACATTTTTATAGTTTTTTAAATAAATAAATAATTGTTTATTTGATAGACCCAAATTTATAGGTTAAAGGTGCCGAAAAAACTTTTACAGGGTAAGTGTTAATTTCCAATAATTTGTTATATTTTTTTAATAACAATAACTTTAAAAATATACCAAATGATAGAAAATTAAGTATAACATCATGAAAATTATCTAATTAGTTGAAAAAATAATTTAAAAGCTCTATAATTGAATATTCTCGAAAATTCTCGAAGCTTCGGTAACATACCGGTATCTTACCGGTAATATTACCCGGTTTTAAATTACCAGGAATTTAAAAACTCTAGCCAAGGGGCTGTACATTATCTACACAGTAATAGATATATGTTTCAAATCAAGCATTTGGGTTATGTTTCAATTGAACTGTGTAGATAATGTACAATATACTCAATTGTTTTAATATTTCATACTACCTTATAATAAAAATTATTTATTACTCACCAAAATATTTTTCACGTAAACTGTCAATAATGCGTCTAAACACAACATACATAACGAACTATAATCACAAAACGCGAAGATGCTTTGAATTACTTTATAAAGATAAATAAATTATAAATAATTAATCTTGCAATCTAATTTTCTTCTATATTTACTACATAATCTAGAAACCTATTTTTAATAACAATTTATTCATATTAAGATTATCATTTATTTCATTTTCTATTCGTAATTTACAAGTACCGCCGTTGGACAAGTTTTTCTTACATTTTCCGAATGCGGAAAATGTAAGAAGCGAGCGTGTATTATGGCCTTAAGGGCGACCGACGGACTTACACGGTACTATGTGTCAACGTCGCAATTTTGCCGTGCATTTGCACATCAATTCCATTCGACCATATTTGAGGAGCAAATCGGATCAAAATGAAATTTCTTTGGACCACTTTTTTGAAAAAAGGGGGAGAACATGTTTAATATAAGTTTTTAATATAAGTGACAGAAGACCTACCTGTCTTAGAAAATCCTCTTTTTTACAATTATCCGCAGTCTATTTGCACTCGCGATTTTTTACATATTTTTAGTGCCACGAGGGTCTTTATTTGTCACTTTATATCACTTAACAACGCGAGAAGCAGTCAAAATTGTGAAGAAATACAATTATGAATCCGACACGAAAACAGGACGCGCGAGGAACTTATTTTGCGTGGACTGTATGTACCATGGTCGTCTGCTACTTGGCGGCAGGCGAACTACGACATTACGCGTCATGGCGTCAATTCAATTATCGGTAAAACAGGCATGGCGGGAATTTCAAACATGAACAAAAATCTAAGTACTTTATTTATATTAGATAAAAAAAAAACGAATAATTTTTTTCATTCATCGCTACATGTAAAGTATAAGTGATCGTAGACTTTACCTGGCATTTTTTTATCAAAAGTTGATTACGAACTAGAAGAATTTAAAAAATCTTCAATTTTTACTACTCTAGTTGTTTACATGTCCATGTTTTTGTATCACAAAAAGAATATTGCAGACGATTTTATTTTTCAGATGTAAATTTTATATGGAATGACCCATTTATTACTCCTACTTGCTCTCAACGGCCTCACTGATTTCATGATTTGCTTCCTTTTTGCTTTAATGAGGCGTAAAAAATTTACTCATTTCATACAAAATGCACTTATATCATCCAAGCTATTTTTTATAGTAATTAGTTAGGTTCACTTTGTTTAGAAACAAACAAAAATAACTTCAAAATAAAATACTTAGATTTTTATTTATGCTTGAAATTCCCGCAATGCCCGTGTTACCGATACTAGTGCCACTGATGGCCGCTACACGGCTGTCGTGGTTCTACACTCGAACTTCACAATATCGTCCTTCACAACATCCACTTGTTCGCAATATCATCCTATTTTCTTTCACAATAATAACCTGCATGGTTCTACAATCTCACCGATACCACTTCGCATGCGTTGCGCTCCGGGATCTGATTGGTTTCTATTGGCGCGCAGATTAAAGTGGTAAAAAATATTCTTTTTATTTTTTATTATAAATAATTGCATCTCAACTTATAAAAATGTCTCTTAGATGGAAATTAATTAATCTTGGTAAAAATAAATATTAATTAAATATATATTTTGTAAATAAAGAATATCGTATGTTACTCACTTGAATATGCATTTAATTAATTTTTATTAAAATTTATTAATTTTGATTTATTGAATATTTTTATAAGTTGAAATGCTATTATTAATAACCATGAAAATAATATTTTTTTATCATTTTAAACTACGTGCAAAGAGCAACCAACTTTTTCTCTTAAATTTTTCCTGAAATTATGTATATAAACAGTTGAATTAAATTAAGACTTTTAAAATCAAACATCGATGTGAGCAATAATATATGCCAAATTTTCTTTGTATTAAATTATTAAACAAGAATTCAGTTTGTTCAGAGGAAACAGTTTATATTAAAGCAAAACAAAACGCACTATGCTACACACCACCTACACACATTGAAGGTATAATTTAGGTGAAAATTAGTAGAATTACAAATTAAATTCATTTACTTACAGAGTTTTCTTT
>UCOH01006598.1:0-11842 GCA_900474275.1 Synergus japonicus
TATATATATATATATATATATAAATTATAATTTATTTATATTTTTAATTACAACAATTAAAAATAGAATCAACTCGACTATTTTTTTTCGTTTTTTATATTATATAAACCAATAGTCTCATATTTTTTATTTCGCCGTGATATGCAAAATTTTTACAACTGGGGTAGAATAAATTGAAAATTTTCAAAAATCATGAAATTCATAAATCATTTCTTACAAAATAATGAAAATTTCTACAATGAAAACGATTACGTAAATTTTGCATATAGCCTTTAATTAAAAAAATTATTTCTTTTTTTTAATATAAGAGATATACAATTGTTTTAAATAAATAGCATTTATACTGAGGCATCTTTATATATCCTGCGACAATATTTTTATTCTTTCTTTTATCCTCTTACAATATTACCATCCAACGCAAAAAGATACATAAGTGACATTGTCGCTTAGGTCGATTTTTCTATTGCTAGGTTTAAGAGAATAACCCTAAACCACAATGACACTTATGTATCTTTTTAGATTGTACGGCAGAATAATGTTGTATGTTTTTTAAGTTTGAGCTTATTATAAATTCCTAGAGTATATTATTTTTAATGCAAATGATGAATCAATATTTAACAGCTGTTTAATATTGAGCTGTTAATTAACATTTATTATCTTCAAAACAGATGGAAGCATTCCTACACTTTTTGTGTAAAAAAAATTCAAAACTTTAATTTTTGTAGCAGTTTGCAGTCAAAATAACATTTATTAAATTTTAGTTTTAAAAAATTCGAGTTTTTCTACTTTTTTTCAGAATCGATAAGAAACACAACTTTTTTATAACTAACACGATAAAGGATACACTAATAAATTTTCTACAGTCATATATTTTAAAAACGATAAAAATATAAAATATGTATAAAAAAATATACATTAGTATTATATATTCATTATAAAAAATTAAAATTAGTAAACTGGAGGGAAGCGGAAGGTTATGTAATTCAATAAAAATAACAATTATTAACAATTTGGACTTTAAAAGAATATGGTTTCCTTACTTTTTGTCTCACTTACTCTATAGAGTAAGTGAAACCAAAATAAAAATCATAGTACGGATAATAATAACGTATTTATTGCGATAGCGCTGACCGCGCTATTACCCTTCTACAAATAGGTAAGAAAGAAGAAAGGACCTTCATATTTTTATGATTCTAGTCTAGACTGAGGGGAATTTTTCACGAAATGGTGCACTTTAAAAAAAATAAAATATTTATTGAAACTTTTATTTAAAAAATTGTTTATAAAAAAAGTAAGTAATATAAAAGTAAATCCTACTTAAGTCTATGGAGAAAGCAATGTTGAACATATTTTTAAAATTTCAGATCAATCGGTGAAGATTGTGGCAGAATTGAAAATTGAGACATTTAAACATTTTGTTTGCTTGCTCTCATTTGTTTACATTTGTAGCTTTTGATGAGCAAGAGAGCCGGGCCTGTTTTACCGTTTTATATTTTTAAAGTTTGAGCTTATTATAAATTCTTACTGTATATTGTTTTAAATGCAAATGATGAATCAATATTTAAAAGCTTTTTGTAGTTTAAAATACAAACAATTAAGAAATTCTTGCATTTAAGCGTTCACAACTTTGTCACAACTTTGTGAACACTTTCAAAAAGGTTATTTATAAAATAACATTCAGGTATAAAAACCTGTGAACGTTTAAATGAACGAATTTTTTAATTGACTGTATTTTAAACTACAAACAGCTTTTAAATATTGATTCATAATTTGCAATGAAAACAATATACTGTAGGAATTTATAATAAGCTCAAACTTAAAAAACATAAAACGGTAAAACACACAACTTTATTGTAAGAGGATAAAAGAAAGAATAAAAATATTGTCAATTGTATATATCTTATATTAAAAAAAAATAATAATTTTTTAAATTAAAGGCTATATGCAAAATTTACGTAATCATATTCATTACCTGAAAATTTCATTATTTTCTGAGAAATGGTTTATGAACTGGAAGATTTTTAAAAATGTTCAATTTATTTAAAAAAATTGTCAATTCATTCTATTTTTAATTGTTGTAATTATAAATATAAATAAATTATAATTATAAAAATAAATAAATATATATTAATATTCTGCATCTGAAAAAGCATAAAATCAAAATTGTCGCATAAACTAAGAATCGCGCAAGAGATAGATCATGGTTCGAGATAACGAAGACTACCTGCTGAGTTTTCCGAAGTTTTTGGAGCAAAATCTCCACCCTCGATAATCTTCGAGTTTTCGAATTCGAAAGAGGAGAAATGAGAATGGAGGAGAACTTGGTTGCGCGTGCAAGTCGGTCTCCTACTCTTAGTCACACAGAAATACAGGTTTAGTTGCGCGCGTCGGTCGGCGTATCAAATATGCGATCACTGGTTCACACGGCTCCTTCACACAAGCATTTACCAAATCGCCCGTTTAGGCCTCTCGTATCGAACAATATTGTTTTTTATAAATTCATGCAAAACCCTCGTTTGTCCATCGTTTACAGACATCAAACCAAACCTAACCCAACTTCACCCAAAACATTGTTCACATAGTAACCGTTTACGACGCTACATGGCATCGCGACCGGTGAGCAAAATTTTTTGGTAACCATGGAGATCGCTTTGCTAACTGGTGACACAGTTTTGCTCATTGATGTTGGGAATTCAGTTCAATGTAAAAAAATGCAAAGTCAGGGTCTCGGAAGTTAAGTTTCTTGGTCATGTATTCTGTGAAAAAGGAATTTCAATAGATAAAAGCAGTATAGAAGCAATTTTGGACATGAAAAAGCCAACTGATAAAAAAAAGGTTGAAAGATTACAGAGGCTGACAAAATTTGAAAATTTGAAAAACCCAGACACCTAAATATACTTTCTGGAAGGATTTTTTCTTGCTGGAACCTAATTTGGATTTTTCAGCCACATGGTTTATGGAAGGCCCCAAAGCAGGAACATTATGAAAATTTAAGAAACCTTAAGAGAAAGTGATAAATGTTACCAAAAATAGAGATAGACTGAGGGATAGAAAGAGATAGATATTACCAGACACAGGGATAGATTGAGGGATAGGAAGAGATAGATATGACCAGACACGGTGATACAATGGTGGTTAGAAGAAGATAACGTTTTAAAAATGCAAAATGGATACTTGGAAGAGATAGAAAAGTTCCATCTCTTTCTATATTTTAATTGTGCTGTTCCATGAGAGCAGAATACGCAAAACTGAAAGCAGAAAATCGTAAGAGTGAAAGAGACAAATACAGTCACTCTCTCTTTCACTCTTGTGATTTTCTGTTTTCTGTTTTGCGTTTTCTGCTGCTATAGAACGGCACCCTTACTTGCAATAGGGGAGACTAGACATTTCTCGTAGAAATATCGTGAATCGGATTGATTTCCGAAAATTTTGGACGGAACTTATTTGAAACTTGTTTGAAATTTTTAGCAGGAAGGGAAATTAAATTTTAAGTTTAAAAATTTGTTTCAACAGCTGTAAATTAATATTTTATTTTTGTAGATAACTCTTCACAATGGTTGTCGGTGAGGCGAGCATTCACAATATTATGGGGGGTATGGAGAGTACGGGAGGTGTACGACTGCATAATCACAAAAGAAAATTAAAACAGAGGTAAGAATACTAGCCAAGTTTATTGAGTTTCATCGAAAGTTTTACGAGGTTCTTTCGAAAAACATTTTAATTTCATATATTTTATTAGAATGAATCCAAACCAATCCTAAATAACAAACTTTCTACGGGAACATTCGGATTAAAAGTTCAAATTGATTTCATGGCTAAAATATTGAATTTACATTCAAATCTAAGTCAAAATTTGAGCTCTTTATTTTATTCCACAAATATTATAAATACGTATTTTTTCGCTCTGTATAACATCTTATTTTTTTAACTAGAATATCATACAATATAATTTATGCTTATGATAATTTTTAAAACTCTTATGTTAAAATAACTTCAATCATTTGATTTTACTCTAGAAAAAAATCCTCTAATGAAAACTTTTTCTATAAATTGCAAGTTTGACAGTGGGTACATAATTTAAGAGTGTTGGAGCGCCGGGACAAAAAATTGAAAAAAAACACAAAAAAATGGTAAAATCTATGGAATCAGTCTAATTTCCCACCTCATTTCGATACGTACATGGTAACATTGCAAAAATGCACTGTTTGACGGGTCCTTTCATTGAGGTGGGTTTCTCGATGGTAAGAGAGGGGTTTAGTGACTCTTTTTGAGCAAAAATATTTGAAATATGTGAAAAACGAAGGGTGCAGACATTATTTTAGAGAGAGTAGGCATTACTTACAGACGTTAAAATCCCTTTTTCCTCGCACAATATGTAAATCACTGCACTGGCGGGGAGACACAAACACTCGTAATTTTTTTCGTCAATAAATGCACTCACAATTACCTACTGAAACTGTCAAAATAATTATTTTGACAAGATTCTTTCGATGCAAAGTACATCAAAATAATGTCTCTTTCCATTCTTGTTGATACTTCTTAGCGGAAATGTGGTACGACGCATGCGCCAAGTCCGACAAAGCACGTTGGAGATTCCGTCGGTATGGAGTTGTGCCTATACATTATTACTTACATAAACTTTTCCAAATAAATATCATTATGCAATTTTTCAATATAATGATTGTAAAAATTATTATTACAATACATAATTTGTTAGTTCTTTCATTTCATTCTACATTTATTTGGAAAACAAAATAAAGTAAATTGTATTTCTACCATAAATTTTTAATTGAAATTTGAAATACCCGGCAAACGTCGATATGGCGGCATAACTACATACCGACGGAATCTCTAACGTGCCTCGTCGGACTTGGCGCACGCATCGTACCACATATCCGCTAAGAAGTGTCAACAAGAATCGAAAGAGACATCATTCTGATGTAGGTAATTGTGAGTGCATTAATGACGAAAAAAATTACGACCCTATTGAAAATTCCTGTATGGGTTCCTTTATAGAATCCTATTATATGGATCTTTAAAGGGAACTGTACATGTTCCTATTAAGTTTCCCATATAGTTTCTCACGTGTGTGTCATTAAAGGAAAGGTGACAGGGATCCTATGTAGGTTTCTGTGTAGTTTTCTGATCATACAGAAAATTAAATCATACAGAAATAAAATTAAAATCATACAGAAATAAAAGGTTCCTATGCTCCAGACTAAATTACTTAGCAGGGGAAACTGTACAAGATCCTCTGCATGTATCCCAATTAAATGTATAGTTTCCTGTGTAGG
Source organism: Synergus japonicus (assembly GCA_900474275.1). NCBI lineage: Eukaryota > Metazoa > Arthropoda > Insecta > Hymenoptera > Cynipidae > Synergus > Synergus japonicus. Next base: position 5,295 of record UCOH01006598.1, read on the forward strand.
AAACTTTGCAGGGTCCTATAAATTTTTAGAAATTAAAATTATTCCTATACAGGTTCATGTATATCCCTACTGAAAATTCTTATATGGTTTCCTTCATAGGATCCTATTATAGGAATTCTTAAAGGAATAACCTGCACATATTCTTATGAGAGTTCCGATATAGTTTCTGACATGTGCCTCCTTCAAGGAATGAGACAAGGATCCTATGTAGGATCCTGCGAAGTTTAATAAATGGAAATTATTCATATATATTTTAGATATTTTTAAAAATAATAATTTGCCGGATCCTCCAGAAGAACCAGTATTGGACCCTGTACAGCTTTTCTTGCTATGAAAAATCAGAAAAATCTGCGGCTGTTGGTCCGGTATTCGAACACCCGAATATGTGCAGGTTATTCCTTTAAAAATTCCTATAATAGGATCCTATGAAGGAAACCATATAGGAATTTTCAGTAGGGATATACATGAACCTGTATAGGAATAATTTTAATTTCTAAAAATTTATAGGACCCTGCAAAGTTTCCTACACAGGAAACTATACATTTAATTGGGATACATGCAGAGGATCTTGTACAGTTTCCCCTGCTGAGTAATTTAGTCTGGAGCATAAGAACCTTTATAGGAAATAAAAGGTAAAGGATCCTACATGGGAACCGTCTTTCAATATGTATACGTACCAATTTTCTGTATGATCAGGAAACTACACAGAAACCTACATAGGATCCCTGTCACCTTTCCTTTAATGACACACACGTGAGAAACTATATGGGAAACTTAATAGGAACATGTACAGTTTCCTTTAAAAATTCATATAATAGGATTCTATAAAGGAACCCATACAGGAATTTTCAATAGGGGAGTGTTTGTATCTCCCCGCCAGTGCAGTGATTTACATATTGTGCGAGGAAAAAGGGAATTTGACGTCTGTAAGTAATGCCTACTCTCTATAAAATATTGTCTGCACCCTTCTTTTTTCTAATATCTCAAATCTTTTTTTTTAACAAAACAAAAACAAAAGTTCTTTGCTCAAAACGAGTCAGTAAACCTCTCTCCTGCCATCGAGAAACCCACCTCGATGAAAAGACCCGTCAAACAGTGCATTTTTGCAATTTTACCATATAGATAATGTCAGTCTAATTTTTTTTAAAACGCTCCAACAATCGTAAGGGCATGCGCTGCCCCGTGGTTTGTGAAAATTTTTTTTCGAAGTCACCACGGCCAAACGAAATGATATATCGCTTTCAAACTTTGGGATATGGGAAATGAGACACTAAATTGCGTTTTAAAATTTAATTTGAGTAGTAATTTTGAAAAAAAAACTAAGTCGGTAAGGTAGGGATCGGATTTATTTTCAAAATTACTATTCAAATTAAATTTTAAAACACAATTTATTGTCTCATTTCCCATATTCCAAAGTTTGAAAGCGATATATCATTTCGTTTGGCCATCGTGACTTCGAAAAAAAAGTTTTTACAAACCACGAGGCAGAGTATGCCCTTAAGGGTATCAAATAAATTGAAATCATATTTTAATACATTTCGAAAAATGTTTAAAAATTGAAAAGATTTCAGTGATTCTAAAAATTTTTTAAAGAAATAACACAAATCTTTGAGTGATTTCAAGTGATTACAATATTTTTTGCACGATTTCAACATATTTTAAAGCTTTATTATGTAACGGTAGTCTCAGCTTGAAGGGACTCTTAGTCTCTGAGTACTGCTTCAATATTCATCACCCATCTAAATCTCTGAAAATCTAAGATTTTATGCCAAGGGCGCCAGGTATCTTTAAATACCGCTCAAGATCTTGAATCGCTAAAATTTTCCCTAAAACTCTGAAATTGAAAATAGATTCCAGCTAGCTTACTGGAGAGGGATTTTGTGGAGGCGCAAAACAAATCAGTCTGAAAATAGCTTAGAAATAAAAGAAAACATAGTTTATCGGAAATAAAGTAATCGGAAAATAAAATAAATAGCGAAAATGTTTGAAATCTCAAACTATACGATTATATAATCGGACCTGTCAATCATGACGTCACACGATGTTCAGATACAGCTCATATTACGTAATTACAGATATTCCAATTGTTAGAATTTCATGAACTAAACAATTTGATGGCAATATTGATTAATGAAAGATTTACTAAGATTATTTGAGTTCTCAAACATTTAAATATGTAACAAAAGAAAAGAAAAGAGTCGTTACGTAATCGCTATACATTCTACAATTTTAAATTCCACAAACTCTATACAACTTTACAAAATTATTCTTATCTCTATAAAACTGGAATCAATCCATAATTCTTTAAACTCAAATAGACTCTTCAAACTACATATTCGAAGTACAAAGATCAAAAGAAAAAGGCTCTATGCCCAAAATAATCCAATAATATCCAAATTGGTGCGGATTTAGGCATCTTTTACTTTGCAATTACAAAACACCAAAATTACGCTGATAATCGTAGAACAACTAGTAGAGAACTGCTTACTCGTCGTAATTCTCGTCTGGGTGTGCAGTCGCCGCTCTACATGACGTAATGTCATGAGCTGCTGCTCCCTAGTGATGGACGAGAGAAGTTATATTCAGCATGATGGCTGCGTCCGTGTATTGTGACAGCTTGGCAACAAAACGAGTTGTGTATATGTTAAATTTATTGCATTTACTTGCAATTTTGGAGGATGAAACATCATAATAAATGACTGACGCATCGCAGACGGTAATATATAAAGAAATACAAAGTGTAGATGTTCAGGTTGGGTTCTTCGGAAGTCAGGTAAGCTGAAAACGGCAATAATGTTTCTTAAGGGCGATGGACTTAGCAGCAAAAATTGCAACTTTTTTGCAACGTCGCAATTTTGCTCTGCATTTGCACATCAATTCCATTCGACCGTATTTGAGGAGCAAATCGGATCGAAATGAAATTTCTTTGGGCCTCAAAAAACTCTAATGTGGCAGGAGTATGTGTATTGGCTTAGTTTTTTGAAAAAAGGGGGAGAACATTTTTAATTTAGTTTTTAATATAAGTGACAGAAGACCTACCTGTCTTAGAAAATCCTCTTTTTTACAATTATTCGTACTCGATTTGCACTCGCGATTTTTTTACATGTTTTTATTGCTACGAGCGTTTTTATTTGTCACTTTATATCACTCAACAACGCGAGAAACAGTCAAAATTTCGAAAAAATACAATTATGAATCCGACAAGAAAAGAGGACGCGCGAAGAACTTATTTTGCGTGGATTGTATATACCACGGGTGTGAAACGCAATGCAATTTCAGAGCATAATACTATGTTGATCTTTGAGCAACTGTGAAAATGATTGTTCAATTGATCTCGGCAGTTTGGAGTGGAAATCTTGGCGGAAAATTTAAATTGTTAGATATTTTTTGATATTAATTTCTCAATCAAAATAATTAAATTTAAAGAAAAAAAATGTTCAATAAATTCATAACTCATTTAAAACACACTTATAGTGATTTTTTTATTATTTTGTAATTGCACTTTAAATGCAGTATAAGTGTGTTTTGAATGAATTTACTGAACAATTTTTTTCTTGAAATTCAATTATTTTGATTGAGAAATAAAGAAGTTAATTGACAACAATTAATTAATTATTATTAGTAATTATTTTAAAATAATAACACGTTTTTAAATTCTAAAATAATTTATTATCGAACTCATAACAATTTTTAATATTCAGATATACGTAATGTATTCAGATAACATAGTGCGTAAAGCACCTTTGAAGTGAAGTTTTGTGCCTTTTTTGCTTGGACATGGACTTGGCACTGCTCACCCACACCCCTCTAACCCGGGTCTCTCCACTTGTAAAAATTCCCGTTTTAGTCAACCAAATTTGTTTTTGCAGAAAATAAGCAGATAGCCCCTGTCGTACAATCGAAAAACTATCGATAAAAAAAAACGACACTTCGAACACATTATTTTTGCGGCCTCAAACATCGCGTATTGCTAAGATGTGAACACAATGGCGGATTTTAAGGTCTTCCACAGATTTTGCTATTTTTCTGTGTTTGTTTATATTTTTTCGTCAAATGCTGCAACAAGCTTAAAGGCCAAAACTCACGATCGTCGGCTGGCTGACAGCCTGCAGAAAATACATGAAAGTAAAAGAGGTAGGCAGTTCTTTTTGTCTAACTTTTCATTCTCCATCTCTTTTACTTTTATGTATTTTCTGCTGTCTGTCAGACAGCCGATGATCGTGAGTTTTATCCCTCCCTTGACATACTTTTAATTTTTGAATATAAAATGAAATGTCGTAAATTTGTAGGTTATTTGGCCGATTTTGGGGTTATAAACACAAATCAAATGGTCAAATAACCTACAAATTTATGACATTTTATTTTATGTTAAAAAATTAAACTATGTCAAGAGACAAGTGGGTACTCAAAATAAGTGGAAATGAATTGTTCACTTATAAAATATACATATTAATAAATTTATGACTTACTTACGCTGAAAAATTGTTTTTATTTCAATTTGCATTGATTTTCATGTACAATTTTTAACGAGCCCAACCTTCCTGACAGTCTACCCCCACCATGTAGCCTGTGACGTCACATTGCACAGCCTAATACTTACTCCCGAAAAAGGTGCAGTGCTCGAGTTTTTGACGAAAATTCGCTTTGATTTTAGACGGGAATTTCAAATCGAAATTCTGTTATTCCCATTTAAATATTGATATTAATATTTATTGTAATTGTTAAATTAAAATATTACGTTAATATTGTAATATTATTAAAATTATATCATTCCATAGAGAATGTATAATTTTATATTCAATTCTAGTATTATTATTATGTAGTTTAAAAACAAATCTTTCTTCATATTTGAAAATTTCAATATATTAATAATAATTAATAATAATATTACAATATTAACGTAATATTTTTATTTAACATTGGTAATAAATATTAATATCAATATTTAAATGGGGATAACAGAATTTCGATTTGAAATTCCCGCCAAAAATCAAAGCGAATTTTTATTAAAACAGGAGCATTCAACCTTTTTCGGGAGTAAGTATTATTTTTAAAAATAGATAAAACTTACTTGATTAATGTATGGTAAAAAAATCCGATAAAATAGTCTTTATTAGAAGAAAATTATATTTTTACGCTTTTTCCCATGCATTTTCTTGAATTTTCCGGCAACTGAACAATGAGCGCCACCCTTGGCGTCATTCAACTCTCATGACATTTTTATATCATGGACCGGATAGTAAGAGTCAGGGGGCTGCATGTAATTTACGTTTTCAAGATGGCGACTGCGGTTTCATATTTGGAAACTAAACATAACCTAATTCTTGAGTAAGTGAGGTTATGTTATGCTCTTTTCCTTTCAAGTCCACCATTTTTTACACTTATTACATTTGTTACTAATAATACGTAAAATATCTATTATACATATAAGATTCCGAGTTACACGTAACATTGCAACCCTGCGTTTAGCCAGAGATGTTTTTTCGATTGCGCGACAAGAGTTATCTTTGTTTCTTGAAAAAAAATTTGTTTGGCTCAAACGGGAATTTCCACAACTGACGAGAAACGGGTGAGTGTTTTTGTACAAAAATGCAAGGCATTCCGGATCAATGGAACGCCACCCTTAAATTCTAAATTAAGAAAATACAATTTTATTATTGTTATAATTGTATTTTATTATTAATTTATATATGAAAGCAAATTTGTTATTTATCTCATTAATTAATTATTTGAAATGCTTATTTATTTAAATTTTTCATTATTTTCAATGTTCCTATCCTAATATTTGAAACTTACGAACCTTTGAAACGTTTCAAAAGTTTCATGAAACATTACAACCCTATCAACTTCAGCAAGAAAGTCCATACAAAACCATACAAGCCCGGGGGTTCGTACAATCCAATGTGTGCTGCCCAAACCGAATTGCAAAGCCATACAGAAACCACATTTTCTTCTGTAAGAATCTCCATACAGAACCATACAGACCTACAAGTTGTGACGCTCACTTTTTCTCTGATCTATTTATTATTTAAACAAATCAAAACGAAGGTCTCTAAAGTGACGCACAAAGGGCCCAAACAAAAAAAAAGAGAGAAGAAATAATTTAAGATAAATAGGATTATATAAACTAATTATTTGGGCGCCAGACCTTTCTTGGGACAATTAAGTGAATAAAAAAAAAAAAGACATTTATTAATATTGAAGATAAATCAGTTAATCCAGAGACATGCAATTCTAAATACAAAGATAAAGATAAAGATAAAGATAAAGATAAAGATAAAGATAAAGATAATAATGATATTTTACAAATCTCTAGTAAACTAACAATGTTCAAAATTAAAATATTACAAAATTAGAAAATTAATAAGATTCCATATAAAATTAATCCATAAAACATTTGACTAGCTCAACTTAATAATTGGTAGAGAGGGAGGTTCGTAAAATTATAAAGCTCAGATATAAACGGAAAATTTAACAATAATTATTTTATTTTAAATCCGAAAATTTTAACATAAGATAAAAAAAAAATTAGAGAATAATTTAACGTT
>UCOH01006605.1:0-13194 GCA_900474275.1 Synergus japonicus
AGAAATATATTGCTTTCGGTACATAGTACATTGCTTAAAGTATAAGTATAAATTCTAAAATTTAGTATACATTTCTGTGTGCAGATTAATTAATTAATGTTCGCATGTTACTTAGTTAAGTTATTATTCTAGTACAACTTTCTTGGAAAGTTTTTTACGCAACACCGTACTTTTAAATGCACCTTCAAAGTATTCTTTATACTATACGGTAATTTACTTTTTGTTTTCTTCGAAGAAATAAAAACACTATGTTATATACAGCCTACAAATATATTCTATAATAATAAAATATATTTTAAAATATATTTCAAAACGATGTGAATAATTCTATGAATTAAGGAATCGATCACTTATATGTGAATATTTTAATCGGTGATTTGAATGTTTCTCTTCTTTCATGTAATAAATAATTGATTTGCCTTAGAAATCTGTGTGCCCACAAATTTGAAGTAGTATTTTGTTAAATGAAATTCCTAATTTCATTTAAAAAATACTACTTCAAATAAGCAGAATATTTCATTGGATATTCAAATAATTATTTATAATTTGTGGGCACACAGATTTCTAAGGCAAAAAATTATTTATTGCATGAAAGAAGGGAAATATTCAAATCAACGGTTAAAGTACTCAAATATTTATTTGCATATTATATTCCCGTGCACTACATCAACAGAAAGTATCTTTATATTAAAGAAAAATTTGGTTAAATCGATTAATATTTCTTCGCGTTTAATAAATATTTCTTTAATCTGAACATACTTGTTTTTTATAATAGTTGTTTAATCTTTGACCCAAAGCCCCAATTTCCTAAAGGCAATGTCATCATTGTTTGAATCAGCCAACATTTATTAAACTTTATTACTTATTATATCTAAAACAATACATTCCACCTTAGAACCAAAAATGTATTTATTCGTATCGAAAATTATTTCTTTATATCGAAGAAATATTCTTTCCCATTAACAGTATGCCTATTTCAGACATCGAGCCATATCTTCAATCCAAAAAAACTTTTTTTTATTCAAGGTGATATTAATTTGCGTGTAATAATTATCTCTTTAATTTTACGGTATACTTATTCAAATTAAAGTAATGACTTTTTATATCAAACAGTTATTTCTTTAGGCTAAGAAAATATTTGCTTCGTTCAACGAATATGTCGTAATATCAAAGAAATATATTTTTGACCTAATAATTATCTGTTTTGAATTTACTCTCTACGTATTCAAATTAAAATAATGACTCTTTATATCAAACAATTATTTCTTACAATTAATAAAATATTTCACAGCATCAAATAAATATTTCTTTGAACTGAAGAAATATTTCTTCAACCACATTCTGCTATATCATTTCTTTGAATCAAAGAAATATTTCTTGATTCAAATACGTTTTTTTCTCTGTGTATTATATAATTAGTGCAGACAGGCTATTTTGGATAAAAACGAGCATTATGAACAAACTGAAGGCATAATGTAAGGTGCAGGCATCGCTGATTAAGGCCAGGCAAGATTCTTTTACGATTTTTCGTTGAAAAAAAATGTAAACGCGTTTTTCTCGAAACAACGTTTTTGGACGGCTTGTTGATAAAATATCTGAAACTACTTAACTGATCCTTACCAAAATTTTACGACATATTCTTTATGAGTATAACAACAAAAAATGGCAAGACGAAATTTACAGCATCAAAAGATAAAGACTGAAGATCTATTTTGAGCTTAATACCTTCGAAATAGCACGAAACCGCACAAAATCGAAAAAATTCGAAAAATTCCCCCTCCCCTATCTCGGTAAATTTTTATCCAATCGAAAAAATCTTTTTCCTCTAAAGTTGTACCTAGTAGGACTATACTTTACCCAAGTTTGAGTTCGATCAGACAAAGTCGATTTCTGAGGGTGGTACACTTCAGGAATATATATTCGGATCACACAAAAGTATATTGACAGATCAAGGACAAAATTTTGTTTCACAATTAATTCCGGACTTCGAAAATCTATTCAGAATTCAACATATCAAGACAACTGCCTACCACCCCCAAAGTAATGGATCACTCGAAAGGTCACATTCAACATTTAAAAATTTGTTAAAAACAAGCATTACAGACAACCAAAATGAGTGGGATAAAAACTTAAAAATCCTAACACTTGCTCATAACACCATGAAACATGAGGGAACTGGCTTCATTCCATTTGAACTCACATTCGGCAGAGGAGCAAATTTACCCTCATCTCTAGCCACAACGCCAAGTTTAAGATATTCCGAATTGATTGAAATTTTGAAAAACAGACATGAAACTTACCAGAGAAAAGCCCAAGAACAACACCAAATTCAAAAAATAAAATATAAGCGACTCCAAGACTTGAGAATTGTATTACCTCAACCAATATACGGACCAGGAGATTTGGTTAAATTAGTCAATCACCATAAAGAACATAAAATCTCTCCCAGTTGGAAAGGGCCAGCTTTAATTACAGAACAATTAGACAATAATAATTATATAATGTTATTCAACGACAAAAGAACCCGTATCCACGCTAATCAATTAATGCCCTATTTCTAGGATGAAGCTCTTCATCCTGCTCTTGGTAACATTTTCATGTATTTAAAGAAATGTTAATGGATTAATGATTATAGGATGTGTAGAAGACAACAACCCGGTTTTATTCTTTACACTACAGGTAACTGCGATGCGGACTTAAAAAAAAAAAATTTACAAAAACATTGCGTTACTTCACCTTTGGCTCTTAGAAAGAGCCAAAGAGAAACTTTCGTCAAAACTTATATATTATTTTACTTTACAAACCTCTGTCGTCTTCGTTTGCGAGTATGAAATATATAATAAGAAATTAGTAGGAACATTCTATGTATTAGGAGATAAATGTAAAGTAATTATTCTTTATAGGACTAAAAATTGTCTAAATCGAGGGGTATAACAGCCTTTTCAACTGTTTGCTAATATTTATCTGCTGATGAAGCTCTTATCCCCTCCGTACCTCGTAAGACGTGCGGAGCCAGGTACCAATGCGGGCGGTCCCACCTCTTTAGTTCTAATTTACATGTAATTGGCGAAACAACTCGTTCTGAGTAATAAATTATCACATCTATAATAGTATTTCTATTATTTTACTTTTGTACCGTTACACTTGCATCGCAGCTATATATTTTTTTTCAAATACTTTATTTTTACACTAAGAAGAAAAATATTTTACTTAAGGTTCTATTGACCTTAAGGAATACATTCTCATCAGTGCACTTCCACTTCGCCATAGATATTTTATTCAAACCTTATGATTTTTTTTCTGGTACTATAAGAATGGGAATTAAATAAAAAATCGATATTGTGGTTTCAGAGTGAAGAATTTAAATGAGACAAATTTGCAGGCAAAGTTCGCAAATATTTCACCATAATAAAATGTGAGCCGATCGAAGAAAAGTGATTAATCTCTGCCCGACTTACCTTATTTAGAATATTTAGAACTTACCCCATTTAGTTATTTGGCTAAAAAGTTGCATTTTTCATTTCTAAAGAAAATAAAAAAAAACAGTTACTTAAATCATGTAAGGTGTTAAAAAAGATGTATTTTTCAAACTTTGACTCTTTTACATTTTAAGAACAATAATTATGTTATGATACAGCTGAATTTCTAGGAAGCTAAGCAAAATAGAGAGAAATTGTTTAGACGAAAGTTGCAGAAGACAGAGGGACCCACACAATGGTGCCAACTCCCTTGACCTTGAAATCGATTTTCACGGTGATTTCAAGGTCAAAGTGATTTTTTGAAATGAGATCACATATTTTTGACCCCAGATTCAGAAAGAGCAGGAAATTCAACGTTCAAGTATGTACCCAAGTCATCGCTAAATTTTAAGGGGCTATGCTAGTTTCTCGGACGAAAAAAAAACAATAATTTTCGAAGATTTAAAAAAAGAAAACTACAAGTTTAATCTTTCTAAAATTTTTGTAATATATTGTACATGTTTTCACGTATTTATCATAAAATTTTCGTCAAAAAATATTCATTGGAAGCAGAGATACAAGGCAAGCCGCAAAGGTCCTTTAAAAAAAGTTGAAATACGGGTGACGGTGTCGGCCATGTCAGCATGCTCGAAAAAAAATAATTTTTTTTAGTAAACTACATGAGTTTCTCTAGAGAACAGACCTCTGTAGCTGTTGAAAATATTAAAAATTATAAGATGTAACGGTAATCTCGACTTATAGGGACTCCTTTGTCTCTGAGTACCGCTCCAAAATCAGTCACACAACTAAATTCCTGAAAATGAATCTTTAATGCCAAGGGCGCCAGGTATTATTAATACCGCTCAAATATCACTGAAAACTTAACTGATTCAAAATCTAAAAAAAAATTAAATTTACTCAAACTAGCTCAACTAGGAGAGGGATATCGTGGGGTGTTACGACCCGAGCGGAGGGTAATTGTTATGTTAAAATAGGCTAAGGGAGGATGAGTTTGCTGATTATGTCAGGATGGTAAGGCCTGACTTTATTTTTATTGTGGGTACGTTGTCACTAACAATCCTATGGGGATTGTGTCATTCAAATAAGCATACAGATTTCAATGAAATATAATTTATTAAGATAGCAGTTTTAAATGGATACAGATTTGTAAAAACTTACATTACTTCTTGGTTGAGAAGGCAAAAGAAGAATTAAGGGTTGTCGCTTGCGTCTCTATCAATCGGAGGACAACGGCAAGATCCTCACGCAGAGTGAAGTTGCTAGAGTAAGGGTTAACACTTAATGTCACTTCACTTACTAATCGAGTGATACACGAACCTAAAGCAGAGATCGAATCCACTCGTGAGTTCTTTCCCGAATGTTAACACAGCGGAACTTTACCCGGGTTAGACTCTACGACGACCGTACTAGCGTTTAGTCGAAGGGACTTTGTTCAAGTTAAGTAAGAACCGGAAACGTAGTAACCGAAACTGACCGCGATCCTCGATGCTTCAAAGGGCGGTTTGCCTAGTCAGACTGACTCGATACGAAGTTAAGTTAACAGTATTACTGCTTGAAACAAATGTCAACCTCCAGGGGTTAATCTGGGGTTTATATATTAGAAGATTTTCTTTGAGTAGGAGTGATCTTTGGCAAAGTGTGAATAAGCACGTTCGATGCAAAGTGTGAATGAGCACGTTCGATGTAAAGTGAAACCTGAATCATTCAATTCACATTTGATAAAAATTAACAAAGTCCTTTTTACTAATTGCTATGGATAATCTTTTCTTCTTTTGCCTTTTTAGGACTCAATGAACCCTAAATTTTGATTCCTTATCTCTATTGTATTATTAACATATTTATGTATATGTGTAACATGTATACAAATACATAAATATATTTATTATTTATATTAAGACATGAACTATCATAATTTATATAATAAAATAAAATTGTGGTTTCTGTGTTCCACTGCATACAAGGATGTAAAATTCTTACTTGATTATATTATAAGTTTATTATCTCGTGTCGGTCATGATTTCTTTTGTTATCATCATCACATTACTTGCGGTCAGTCGAGCACGTTTAATTAACATACACTTCTTTATCGACTGTAGTTATTATAATGTTCATTATCATTAGTCGAAAGTTAACATTTGTGAGTAAACATACTCTATTTCTACATATATGTATTACATTGAAATTTTTATAAAATTGGGATGTAACAGGGGGCGCAAAACAATTCAGGCTGAATTAAATTTAAAACAAAGAAACATGATTTATTATAAAAAAGGTGATATTGAAATTACAATTAGAAATTTGAAAGAAAACAGCGTGTGAATGAATTAGCTTGAACTCTCAAGCTAAGAATTACGTAATCTCAGAGATCAAAGACGTCATACGACGCCACGCACACAATGATTGGTACGTAATCTAACATATATCTGTTAGAATCTCGAATAATTTATATTGTCAAATCTGAAATAATTAGACCAAATTTTGATTCTAACAAAAAAAAAAAAAAAAGAATCGGCTCTACTATTAATCCAAAGCAAACAAATCAATACTCTAAATTTTACACAAAAGAAAGGCTCTATGCCGAACATGGGCGTTGGCCATTACGTAACTATTTTAAAGACTACTCTAAACTCAATATTTTAATCACAATTCTGAGAAATAGGATCCAAAGACGCATACCTTGTCTCTCAAGAACCCAAGCTATTCAAAATATACCGCTGGTGCAGAAATAGGCACTTTTTATCAAATTTAATTAAGACTTCGAAAATTGTGACGTTCACAATGAAACAGCCAGAGAGGTCCACTTATTGTGACAGTTTGTCAACAATACCAGTAATGAATGCATTAAATTGCATTTTCGGAGGATGAACAAAATTAGTAGACCACTGACACATCCCAGAGGGCAATGTGGATAACAAATAAATTATAGATTTTCTAGCTGGGTTCTTTGGAAATAAGGTAAGCTAAAAACGATAAAGTATTCTTAACCTAAACTAATCCTAAAGTAATAGTGTACAATTCTCTCATTTTTCGTACATCCTTCTCAACACTCACACTCTTATAATTAAATGAGTTCACGCTGGCTGTTCTTATTTTGACTTCCCGAACAAAAATCAATCTGGGAAAAGGATCAATAATGTGGTAAAAATCCACCACGTTACAAAGAATGGCATAGTTTTGACAAAAAATTTCAAATTTTGCTTAAGGCTCATGTGTTGGGTAATCTAATCTACAGAACTCACCTCAAAACGTTAATTTCGATTGCTGGCGCATCGAAAGGACGTGGGGGGTCAATTGTTATCCCCACAGGAAATACATATCCCTATTAGAGGGGGAAAGTCCCTCCGAAACTTCAACACTCGCAATAAATATTTAAAAACCACTAAAAAACCGAACTTTAAACTTTCCAGAAAAAAGTAAACACAAACATTACAATCAGCGCCATCTGGTGTGGCGATCGATCACTGATGCATATGAGTTCTTATTAAAATACCCCTATAAACACAGCCAGAAAGTACCAATCATTTTTGAAAAGAAATAAGAACTTTGTGAATATTCTCCGACCTTTTTCTTTAGGGAAATGTTCATTTTTCAAAAGAACTGAACTCTTTGCCCGGAAGATTTTTTTTTGTGGAGTTCAGCATATGAGTTCTTATTACAACACCCCCATAAACACATTCAGGCAGTACCAATCTTTGTGTTGTAGTAAGAACTCTTATGCTGAAATCCATAAAAAAAATCTTCCGGTCAAATTCTTCTTCAGTTTTTTCGAAAAATGAAGATTTTCCTATAGGAGAAGATTGTAGAATATTCCCAGAGTCTATATTTCATATCATAAATGATTGTTACTGCTTGGATGTGTTTATGGGGATGTTTTGATAAGAATTCATAGACTAATGTCTAAAAAAACTTCATGCAGGTACAGAGTTCAATATTTTAGAAAAATGATCATGTACATACATAAGAAATCACGAAAGTTATTCACATTCTTTGCATATTATAAGAAATGATTTTTAGTGGATTCTATTTATTTGAATTATGATATTTTTTCAAAATACGAGATAGAAATTGTAATGGTCCTCCATACTGTTACTACCATCGCGATACGCAGAACGCCTGTGCATAGGCTATTAAAGCTACAATTGCCGGCAATCTAGAGAGCGGCCGGGATATCGCTCGGTAAAGGCTTCGGATGGATTGCGCTAGGTGCGCGGAACCACGTTTTCCCGCGAACAACTTAGTTTCGCGCAGGGTTAAAGGACGAGCGATCGAACCCTGCCGTCACTCGTTCACGAGTCGCCTTCGTGCTCAGGCTGGGTATGGCCCAGTGCTTTTAAGCGACTGGATTTTTGCTGACTAACCTTAGTCAGGTAGCTGAGATCATCGAGAACTTTTCTTCATCCGACGTCACGAGGGGCCACTACGAGAGCCAAGCGGAGCAACGTGGAAGCATTTTCGGAGCCAAGCAGCCATCTTCCGTACAACTCATCTAACCGCCAGGTAGCTCAAATTTGGGAAGCTTTGTACACTGTACCAGGTTGAGGTTTCCCAAATTCAAACTTTTGCCATCATCACGGTAACAAGGTCGTGTTTGTCAAGTTCCTTTGTACGCTGTACCAGGTTGGGGGAACTTGACAGATTTTACAATCGCATTATCAGTTAATCGCCATCTTTGTCAGGTTCCTTCGCACGCTGCACCAGGGTGGGGGAACTTGACAAAATAAAGGCGCAGCACCAGGGATGACCATATCGAGATTACTTTGTCAAAATCGTTACTATTCGGAGGGGCGACTTACGATTGCGTGCATAACTACGCGGCGTGACGTCATATTGAAATTACTTTGTCAGGATCGTTGCTATTCGGAGGGACGACTTACATTCCGGGCAATACGTCGCGGTATGACGTCATAACAAGACGCTATTAACAAATATCGTATTCGCGAATGGGTAAACCTCTCGCCGGGTGGTAACTTTATCGTAAAGTGACCATAACTTGACGGTGACGTCACAAACGGACTTGGATTTCTATGCTGTTTGGAAATTACCAGAGCTAGGGACAAATTTAAAGTTTCGCTGTTAGTTTCGTTGCGAATTAGAGGTTTTGTATGACTTTGTGATAATTCAAGTAAATTTGCGTGGAGTTTTATAATTTAAATTCTTCTCCGTTTTTCTACTTCAAACTCTCATATTTGGACATCATGGTTTGCGATGAATTAATTTTAGTTTATATCGAGTCTTTATTATCTATGAATTCACGATTGTGTCGAGCCTTTCCGTAGCCATGACACGGTACTGTCTTTAATCTTTTCACTTTATTTGAATAAACTTTGTTATTAGTTATTGAAATCATTGCGTATTTACTTGCCTCCCCCAGAAATCGCCCCACTCCCACAATTCTAGCCTATAAGAGGGCATAAGTTCTGTTATAAGAATATCCATTCGTTCTACGAGGACCAGCCCCAAGAGGAGGAATTGTTACAAAATATATTTACAGAGTCTTTGCAACTTTCAAAAAATTATTTCTAATGCGTGGGTGGGTTTGATAGAGTGTTAGGGATAAATTATATTGCCAAAGGTTCATCTGCAAATGTCTTCAACACAATAACTTTGCATTTTGTGTTAATAGTTTTTTTTGCTAATTATACATTTGGATTATCTTCACCAAATCTTTTTTATCTGTACGTAAATTAAAAAATTATTTTTTTGATCTCTTTTATGAGTCATTATTTCCCATTGGACGTATTTTCCTTCCGTTGTTTTGTTTTTTTATGTGTTTTGACTTAATATTTATTTGTTATGTTTTCTAAATAATTTATTATTAATCATGTAAGTATTATTACTCCTACATATGTTTGAATGCTTTTTGTATTTTCAATATGGCGCCAGAAGTCCATTTAAATCAATTCAGTGATCGATTGCGACACCAGATGGCGCTGATTTTAATGTTTGTGTTTACTTTTTTCTGGAAAGTTTAAAGTTCGGTTTTTTAGTGTTTTTTTAAATATTTATCGCGAGTATTGAAGTTTCGCAGGGACTTTCCCCCTCAAATAGGGATATGTGCTTCCTGTGGGGAAAAAAATTGACCCCCGACGTCCTTTCGGTGCGCCAGCAATCGGAATCCACGTTTTGAGGTGAGTTCTGTAGGTTAGATTACACACCACATGAGCTTTAAGAAAAAGGTTGTTTTTGTTTATAAAAGATGTAATTTTTTATATAACAAAAAGTTGGAGGTCCATCCTCTGTAGAAACATATAATAAAGATTGTGTAAAAAATTGAAGTCGATCGGATGATTACTTTTCGAGCTACACCGTCACTCGATTTTAAAAATGCAGTTCTGAGAAAAACGCATTTAAAGTTTTCAACGCAGATTTGATTTGCGGTAAATTTTCTCTTCCTATTGCACGATTTGATGACCTATTTTGCTCTGGAGTCTTTTTTATGGTTGTATAAAGGTTTTTCATTCATTTTAAAATTAGTTTTAAAATGTTTTTCTGTTTGTTTTCTAGCTCGCAATTATCTTAACACTAATGAACAGTGCGGCTTTAAAGTGCTCCCATTTAAAAAATATTAGAAATATGGATTAAAAATGTTGAGTACTTATTTTTTTGATGATTATCTATGGAAAAATGCAAAAAAGAAAAAAATCGATTTTATGAAAATGAGAAACTAGCATAGCCTCTTAATCTTGAAGCCAATTAAAGATCATTTAAAATCAACAAAGTTTTCCGGAAGATCAAGGTCTCTCCTGAAGTAAATTTCAGCGAGGAATTCCATGGTGACACTCACTTTGACCTTGAACTAGATTTTCAAGGTCATTTCAAGTTCAAATTTGTTTTTTTAAGTAGGAACACCTACTTTTGTCTCTAAATTCACAAAAAGCGGGAAATTATACTTTTAAATGAGGCATCATTTGTGGGGTCCGTTTGTGTTTGTTACGGCAGGATCCAGTCTGTTAAGGCATCATCGTGTACAGATTCAAACAGTCAAGGCAACATCGTGTAGAGATCCAGCCAGTCAGAGAAAGATCGTGTAAAGATTAAGTAAATTAAGGCAACATTGTTTAGAGATTCAGCCAGTCAAGGCAAGATCATGCAGAGATCCAAAGTGTCAAGGTAAGATCGTGTAGAGATCCAACGAGTCAAGGCAACATCGTTGACTGGTTGGATCTCTACACGATATTGTCTTGACAGACTGGATCTCTATACGATCTTGCCTTGACAGGCTAGATCCCTAGACGATATTGCCTTGAGTGGCTGAATCCCTACACGATTCTTCCTTCACTGGCTGCATCCCTACACGATCTTGCCTTGACTGGCTGGATCCCTAGACGATATTGCCTTGAGTGACTGGATCCCTACACGATGTTGCCTTAACTCGCTAGATCTCTACACTATCTTGCCGTAACAAACACAAACGGATCCCACAAATGATGTCTCATTTGAACGTAGAATTTCCTGCTCTTTGTGAATCCGGAGTCAAAAGTAAGTGTACCTATTTCAAAAAATAAAGTTGATCTTTAAATGACCTTGAAAATGAAGTTCAAGGTCAAATTGAGTGTCACTATTGAATATACTTCAGGAGTGACCTTGATCTTCTGGAAAACTTTGTTGATTTTAAATGACCTTTCATTGGCTTCAAGTTTAAAATTTACCGATGACTTGGGTACATACTGGAACAACAGAATTTCCTTGCTCTTTCTGAATCCAGGGTCAAAAATAGGTGTTCCCATTTAACTGACTTTGAACTTACCTTGAAAATCGATTTCAAGGTCAAGGGAGTTGGCACCATTGTGAGTTTCCCTCTGTCTTCTGCAACTTTTGTCTAAACAATTTCTCTCTATCTTGCTTAGATTGCTAGAAATTTATCTGTATAAATTAAAATGGCCCACCCTGTACGTCGATATCTCACGTTATTTGGCTAAAAATTTGAAATTTGAAATATTTCAAGAAAATTCAAAAAGTGGTAGGGCGTTCTAAAAGGAACATTTTTTATCTCTTAACATTTTTTTATAGCTTATGTTATTTAACTCAAAATTTTAATTTTCTTTGTTTATTTTAATTTTCGAAATGTTATAAGTCTGACAATTTTTGTTTTATCAAAAAAAGTCATAATGATAAATTGTTCGAATATTAACTTTCTACGAATATCCTTAAACAGAATATGTAAATTAAAAAAAAAATTTTCAAATATTTTTAAAATTATCAAAATTTTAAAATTTTAATCCAAAATGTCTGGCTATCGAATGTGACCTTCATTTTAGGACACTAATGGTGTATACCAAAGGCCAATCAAATCGGTCTATTCTTTCAATAGTTATCGTGCTTACAAAATAAAATGTACAGACAGACAGACAGACACACATTGGTGAAAACATGTTTTTCAGGTTCAGGAGGTCACAAAACGTAGACATTTAACAAAAAAATGAGGGGGTCAAATTTTACACAAAACTAATACAATTCTCTAATGAGAATATAAAAAAGGCTAATTTAGAGTATTTTGGCAGCACGAAAAGTAAAGAAGGTTTAACCAAACTCCGCTTTCTCGCCAGTTTCTCGAAAAATCACTTTTGTAATCCTGAAAGAGCGCGAGATTAAACAGCGGTTATTCAACATTCGTAGCGCGCGCAGGGAGCCAATTTCGAAATCACTTTCAACATTCTTCATGCCAGTTAAAAAAAATCTGCCCGCCTCTCTGGCACATTCTCGTCGCTCGCAAAAATGAGCGCGCGGAGGATCGAATACAGTTCGGTCATCGCACTTCGCGATCCATGTTGTACGCTTCGCGCGCTTGTGACCTTTGTGAAGCTGGCGTCTTACAGGACGTTTATACCTATACGTTTTATTTAAATTTAATTAAATTATATATTTCTTACATATAATTTATATTTTTTTTAAATATAATTAAATTAAATTCGCGCTCGGGTCTATTTAACAATATTTTTCAGGATTAAAACGAAAACTACTCATCCTATTGAAAAATAGCGAAAGGAGAACTTGTAGATCATTTTAAGGCCAATAATTATGTTTCGTATCATTTTCTCTGTATCTCGTGTTATTTGGCTCAAATTTTGAATTTTTGATTGTTTAAGGAAATTCAAAAAGTTGTTATGCCTATCCTATAGGGTGTTCAAAAAGAAACATTTTTCATCTTTGAACTTTTTTTCATCTCGTTGTAACGATTTCCCTTTCTATATACTCTCGGCTTGTCCTCTGGTCCTTGTTGATGCTTATTTGAATCTTTCAATCTAAGAACCTTATGCCCTCTTATAGGCTAGGGAATCGTGGGAGTGGGACGGTTCCTGAGGGAGGCAAGTGAATACGCAATCAATTAATAAGAATTACAATAAGTTTATTCAAAAATAAAAAAGAAGAAACGAAAGTTAGTACAAGATGTCGTGGAGATCAAGATTAAACAAAGCTATGCGAAACCCGTGTAAAAAGAAAAACTCTCCTGGCCCTAACTGAGCTTACACAATCATGGTTAAAAAACCTTTATGCTCTACATCAAACCTAACTGCCCAGCTTTGCGCGACTATTACCCTAAACAGGAGAGTGACGCAATTTAAGATAAATAAATATCGCAATTTAAGAAAATTCTAATCTCTGATTCTCAATAAGATTTGGAGTTAAACAAAGTAAATTTGAACGGCGCTCAGTAAATATGACGTCACGCGGTGAAATAATGCGCGTGCGTATGTCGCCTCTGCGTGAAATAACC
>UCOH01006606.1:0-24851 GCA_900474275.1 Synergus japonicus
GATTTCAGCAGCATCTCTGCATTGACAGTGAATTTATTCTCAGTTCTGTACAATGACAGGAAAGAAGCAACAAATTCATTGACAGGAACATGTCATCTAGAGTCTTCTTAAGTAGTTAATGATTCCATAACGATTATTTGGATTTCTACAAGAAATCCAATCTGCTGTGGTCATTCAGATCAGGAGTCTCTCTGCAAAATCCACCGTACACTGAATTTAAACAACATCTATTAGAAAAGAGAAATGAAAGAAAAAACAGTTCACTTTGTTTGCTGTAGAGAATCGATAAAGTACCGAAAATTAAGTTGACCAGCTTGGTATTGTTGACGTGAAAAATATTTGTTTTAGCATCTGATAATATACCTAAAAACAAAGATTTCAGCAGCATCTCTGCATTGACAGTGAATTTATTCTCAGTTCTGTACCACGACAGGAAAGAAGCAACAAATTCATTTACAGGAACATGTCATCTAGAGTCTTCTTAAGTAGTTAATGATTCCATAACGATTATTTGGATTTCTACAAGAAATTCAATCTGCTGTGGTCATTCAGATCAGGAGTCTCTCTGCAAAATCCACCGTACACTGAATTTAAACAACATCTATTAGAAAAGAGAAATGAAAGAAAAAACAGTTCACTTTGTTTGCTGTAGATAATCGATAATGTTCTGAAAGTTAAGTTGACCAGCTTGGTATTGTTGACATGAAAAATATTTTTTTTTTTTTAGTATTTGACAGTATACCTAAAAACGATGATTTCAGCAGCATCTCTGATTTGACAGTGAATTTACTCCCAGTTCTGCACGACGACAGAAAAGTAGCAACAAATTCATTGACTGGAACATGTCATCTTGAGTCTTCTTAAATAATATCAATGATTCCATAACGATGCATAACGATTTCTACCAGAAATCCAAATCGCTGTAGTCATTCAGATCAGGACTCTCTTTGTCGTAGTATCGATCTTACACTGTAATTAAATAAAATCTATTAGAAAAGAGAAATGAAAGAAGAAACAGTTCACTCTGTTTACTGTAGAGAATCGATAATGTTCTGAAAGTTAAGTTGACCAGCTTGGTATTGTTGACGTGAAAAATCTTTTTTTTTTTAGTATTTGACTGTATACCTAAAAACGACGATTTCAGCAGCATCTCTGCATTGGCAGTGAATTTATTCCCAGTTCTGCACGACGGGAACACGTCATCTTGAGTCTTCTTTAATAATTTTAATGATTCCGTAATGATTGTTTTGGATTTCTACCATAAATTCAAATTGCAGGAGTATTCCTAATTAAATCTCTCTGCAATGTCCAATGTACTCTGAAAAAAAATACCAAATGAAATATGAAGGATTAAAAGACATACATTTGGACAGAATGAAATCATCACGAAAATTCGTGTTTTGACTTTAGGTTGTTTCAAAATGTAACAATCTGCTGAAATGTAAGGGATGATATTTTATACAAATCTATTTCCCAGTGGATAAAGATTTTTAGTATGTCTTCAGGACATCCCGAAGACGTCTTTTGAGACGTCACGGGGTTGTCTTTTGTTTTAAGACGTCCCTGGGAAAAGTTTTTTTTTTTACCAACTGTGTATCTTCTCTCATGAGGGAACAATGAAATTTTTGTTATTAAAAATTTAGATTGTTCAAAACTAAAATTGGAAATTATAAGTTTATAATTATAATTGCAAAATTATAATTTTTTATTTTAAAGACTTAAAATATATTTAACATTTTCAAAATTCGACAATTTAATATAAAATAATCAAACTTGGAAAGAAAATTCATGGAAGATATTAAATCACAGTTCGAATCTTCTTATTTACGTACTTGGAACTTCTTTTAAGAGCTGCCTAATTGAGACAATCGACTTAAAAAAGATGAAAAGATAAAATTATATCCGAGCCATCAGTTAAACCAGGACGAATCATTGCAGATATAATAAATAATAAGATTGCAGCTATAGAAGAGTTTTCATATGATACGAATTTTTACAGATTTTAAAAATTGCTTAAATTTCACAAACTGAAAATTAAAATATCAGCAGCTTCTCTGCATAGCTTAAAGCTTCACTAAAAATTGCTTCTTTGGTAAAACAAGCAATTAACTGATCGAAATTTACGTAACGATTTCATCCAGGACAAATTAACGGTCAAATAACAAAAAAGCAATGTAAAATTAATTTTATAGGATACTACCGGGGATTTTTAGGCACTTTAGAGACTTTTTATAAACTCTACCACTTATACACAACGCGTTAAAATATAATTTTAACCCCGACGCGAGTTTTCTTGAATGCCTTCTGTAAACGTAAAAACACTAAAATTTAATATTATTTATAAATGAGAAGCAAGAGAAGAAAATGGATATTGTTAACTTAAAAATATTGGTTTCATCATTTGATAATATACCGGATCGAAAGATCGCAGTGAACTTGAAAATCCCTGTGTGTGTCATAGTGTCTTAAGGTGTAAATTTCGGTTGAAGAAATAGAAGAAATTCTCTAGAAAGATTTTGTCTAATTATAATTGAATTTTTTGGTGCAGAGTTCTTTGCGAAAATGTATCTGTACTTTCGAATTTAAAAAAAGAAAGATTGTCCCATTATAGCACCGATTAACTTGACGCATTATTGCGTCAATGCCAACGAAGGGGTGAAGTTTTTCAACTACTAGATTAGTATTACATAGTATTTTTATTATAAAAAAATGTCCACTTCTTCATTTAACCTCTCTTCTGGATTAACCGTTGACGCGAACTGATGAGAAATCATGCGAATTTACAGAAGTTATGTGAAGTGGTGAAGCGAGAATAAAAACAGTGCAGCCAAGCTTAAAAGATAAAAGCTATACATTTTCCTGTAAAAAAAATTCATCGATTGGCAACCTTGTGTTTTTTCAGGAATACGGTTGTGTCAATTTCACTTGAAGATTTCTCAAGTTTTCAACCGTTATTAATTCATTTCCTAGAACTATGGTGGTGTGAATTTCACTTGAAAATTTCTCAAAATATTTACCTTTTTCAGGTTTAAATCGATAATATTTGAGGTAACTTGATAAATTTGTTAATTAGTATTAATACAACGAATCTCTTTGACAAAAGATTTATTCGCAACTTCAAAAAATTGCTAAAAAAAAATGAATGGCATTCAATTTTCACCACTATGTATGAAAGCAAATAATAGCTTCAATTTATACTTTTATGGAACGTCAACATCATTTTCCAGGTTTCAGTTCATCATTGGGACACTTTTGACGAAATAAAAGGATACGACAAAATAAACAAAACCAATAACTAAAAGGAAATTGATTTAAAAATTATCAAAATATCACATACGTCCAATCTCAACTGCTGCCTAATTCGAAATGCTCGAATTCTCGAAATCAGTGGCCCCAACGCCCCCAACTCGAGTCCCGTACTCTACTGCGCTTGCGTAGCCCTCGTTATCTGATTGGTTGCTATTCGCGCGTAATTTGAAATGCATAATATTGTTTAGCATTTCAATTTGCTCGCGAATAGTAACCAATCAGGTACCGAGTGAAACAAGGTCGCCTATTAGCTACAGGAAATTACCTTAAATGACCAGAGCAGCCAGGCTCCGAAAATAAAAGTCAAAAGAAACTAAAATAATATTTCATAAGACCTACGTTGAAACTTCGTATAAAATTGTGTAGATATTTTAACTGAATTCATTGTAGCTATAAAACAGTTTTCAAGGGATACAGATATTTACCGATTTAAGAAATTACGTTGATTTCTTAAAAGATGAAAATTCATCGATTGGCAGCCCTGTGCTGTTCTATGTCAAACGTTGCTATTCAAACGTTGAAATAATAATTAATTTTATTAACGGAGGATGATTTTATCGTTCTCTCATCATGTTAAAGAAATTATAATTCCTTATAAAAATTTAGCACTTATCTTTCAATTATTGCACATTTATAGTGTAAAATTCTTAAAAGAGATATTTCTGAAATTGTTAAATTCAAAATTTGCGGGCAATAGGAAGTGATATACAGCACCCTCGACGGCAGAAAAAAACAACCCATTGTGCATAACAACACATATGTATACACGACATAACGTTGTGAGAACATTTTAGAAGGAAAAAAACACTCATCGAAAAAATATAAATAACAGTGTAATTGAAATGTTATTATAAATAATAACTTTTAATAGAGTATTCAGCAATTTTTAAACTATTTTACGATGGCTAATATTCCTGAAGCGAAGAGGAATTATATGAATCATGAAGGCGAAGGTTATGCAAAAGACTGCAACATTGA
Source organism: Synergus japonicus (assembly GCA_900474275.1). NCBI lineage: Eukaryota > Metazoa > Arthropoda > Insecta > Hymenoptera > Cynipidae > Synergus > Synergus japonicus. Next base: position 4,288 of record UCOH01006606.1, read on the forward strand.
GGTAATGTTTATATTACTGTTTTTATTTTCAGTTTGTAAATATCACTTGATGATTAGAATGGTTTCATTTATTATATAGAAATAACTTCTCATGTAATTTTTAATATTTTAATATATTAAATCGAAAACAACTATATGCATACTGTTATTAAGTTTTTTATGATCTGTTCTTTAAAATCTACAACAAAATAATTATTTGTCGCATACTTCACAGAATGCAATGCTTAAGAAAAAATTGCAACTAAAAACCGAAGCTTTGATGGTTCTTAGTCAAGAGTTAGATCAATGTAGAACTCAACGTGATCAGTACAAATTAATGGCAGAACAAATTCAAGAAAGATTAATTCACTTGAGGAAACAGACAAATGAATCCTCAGATTCGAATAGGTAAGTGCAATCTTCTAATTCTAAAAATATTCAATTGGATTACACTGATGACGATTGATTACTGATATATGTTTAAATTAAAAAATAGTTTCAGAACATTGGATTCGTTAATGGAAACTAGGGAGCAAAATAAATGTCTTCGATTACAAGTGGAAACTTTGCGACAAAAATTGATCGATTCAGAGACAGATATTAAAGTACTTCGAACAAATCGAACATTTTCTGAGCAGAAAGACACTCATCTCGCACCAGATGCTCATCAAAGGGAAGAAATGATAGAACAGCTAGAGAAACTAAATATCAAAGTAATTCAAATTAGAAATTTGAAACAATTTATGGATTTAATTCTACACAATTATTTTTAAAGATATTGTTTTGTTTTAGTGTAACCAATTACAAACAGATCTCCAATCAGTATTAGACGAAAAACATGAACTAGAAGTAGAACGAGATGCTTTTAAATGTAAAGCCCATCGTCTGAATTATGAACTCTCGAAGGCTCTCAGTGCATCAAAACCAGTCGATGTCGACTCCCTTATTAATGAAAATAGGTGGGCAAGATAATTAAAGTCTTTAAATTTATAATTTCGGCAAAATTGAATGATCTTTCGATATTTGTCTGCAGATATTTGCAAGAGAGGATACAACAATTACTTGAAGAAAAAGAGCTTGCCCGACAATCGTTATCAAAATATAAGGTCAGTACTTATAAATCGATGTTTATTTTATTTTTTCTTCTGTCGTGGCGATACATATTTCCGTGACCTTTTTATTTTCAGGGCATGCTAGATAGTAAAAAAATTAAAGGAACGATAAAACTTGGAGGAAATTCCGCTGCTGGTACTGTAATGACTCATAAGCAAGGTATGAACAAAAAAAGTATAGGAAATGAATTTTCTTTACTAATTTGATTATTCGGCTTTTTTATAGTTGAACAGTTGCTTCAACAAGGTCCAAATATAGCGCCTCAAAAAGCTTCAGCTGCGATATCAGACCTTCACTGCCTTTCTGCAGCTTTGTTAGAAGCTCTCAACGACAAAACTCTGGCCTTAGCTCATCAAAGAAAAGCGAACAAGTAACATAATTTTTGTGAAACAACTTGCTGAAGTTTTCTAATAATAATATTCTATTGCTGATCTATTATTCTATTTTCATTTTAGAATTTTGGCTCTAAGGATTTGTGAATTAGACAGTGCTGTCCAATCACCAACAATGAAACTTCTGGAAGGATATACTGGGTCGGACGTAGATATTAAATGTAAGTTTTTGATTTTTTTTTAAATTTTGGATTGAGTCAAAAAAAATTCTTTTCAATTTGAAAGAATTATTTAACAGTTAACGTTATTTAACGTCACAGGTGACGAATTTGTTTCCGATGTCTCGACCAAGCACGCGTGGAATAGCGAACCTGATCTGGCAAAAGATGATAATGTAGAAGATTGCGAATTTTCCAAGAAAGAAGTATATTCTACCTTAATTCCAGCAAATTTACCACATAACTTAGGTGCTTTAGTCGAAAAAGCTATGAATAATTTAAAAGAAATTAACAAGGACAAATCGTAATACAAAATCCTTTGAGTTATTCATGTTAGAATTCCATTGACTTCATCATTCTGAGAATGAGTGAATGTTTCTTTTTCTCTAGTCATTGATGCCAATTTAATTTTTCTATTGTCTAAATTATTATTTTAATAAGATATATGTTTTGATTATATTATCAGAAAAAGTTTTAATTTTATTGAATTAATGCAGCAGTTCCATAATAAGTAGGTTGACAATAAAAAGATCTAACTTGAAAACGTCTTTCCCTCAAATACTTTTGATGCAAAACTGTATCGAGTTGATCGAGCCAAGTATCGAAATCTAGATTCATTTTTCGTTTACAAGTTTCTGTTTGTTCTGGAGGTGTGAAATTATTTTGTTGATAATATTGTTGACATTCTCTAAAAGATTGTGCAATATTCAGTATATTATTTTGAATACTTTTTGTTTAAATTCATGAAAAAAATTTCCTTTTTACCTCCACATAATCTTCTCCTTTCTTAATTTAGAATCTTTTCGCTTCTTCCACTCTTCAAAAGCTTGCAGATTTGCATACAATTTTTCATCAGATTTCATTTTCAAAGCCATCGTAGCCTCGTTTGCTATTTTTAAATTTATTTGTTGTAATTTTTGCTGCTTTTGCTGATCTCTCTTCCAATTCAAATACACCTAAATCAATGATAAATATACAATACTTTAAAATCCTTCTCCTTACCATGTTTTATTGCAATTATCAAATATAGTTTTTGTTTTATTAGTTACAAGATGTGCTGCTCGTTCCCTTTCTAATTTCTTTGCATTTTCTAACAACTCTCGTTGTCTTTTTTTATTTTCTTCCATTAATAGTTGTTTGTAAGCTTTAGTTTTTACTTGCTTCCAAGCTTCGAAGGTAAAATCGCCTTTACACTGAATTGCTTCCCTAATAAAGAAATATATTTAAAAAATCATTTCCGTAACAGTAATCGATACGTAAATTTTGTACTATTTACTGAAATTTAATTCCCCCTTTTTTATCGATTTTTTTCTGATTCTTCGTTAATTTAGATCTTAAATTGTTTTTAACTGTTAGTTTCAAGTCCTTGTATTCATTAATAATTCCTCTAGATTTATCACAGTTTTCTATATTTTTAGATTCTCTATTTTCTTTTGTCTCAGGCTCCTAGATAAAATATTCAATGAAACAAAATATATTCATCTGTATATTTAAATCATGTGAGATTTTCTATAGTACCTTTAAAATTAGAGAGACTTCATTTGTGTTAATGGAAGTTGAAATTTTCTTCAAATTTTTCTCGGATTCTTCTTTACTAAGTTGGATTTCTTCATAATGATTACTAATTTGCGAAACTATTCTTTCCAAATTAGTTTCGTCAGATTTTTCATTTTTATTTTTCGAGATTTCCAATATTTGTTCTGACTCCCTTTTTTCTGTTCTTACTTTCGTAAATTTAGAAAAATGGTCTTCTTTACAAACCACCATTTGCAACTGAATCGTTTCCTCTAAAAGAAATTAATGTATTATGATAGTTTCCACAAATACCTTTGACGAATTCCATATTTTATTAAATATAAAAACGGAAAACATAATTAATAAATAACCATCGTCCTGAAGAGCTTCTTGAATTAATTGCTTCACCACATTCTTCAGATCACTCACTGAAACACTTCTATACTTCGATTTTAAAACAGAGGATTTCTCCCTTTCAAAAAAATTATAGCCTTCAATTAATATTACTTTTTTTTACTATTAATCATTAATATCTTACTCATTTATTTCCATCGAAGTCATCTTTTTGCATAAAATGTTTTCATTATTTTCCGTGGGTTTGTGAAAGCTTTTTCTCTTAGGCTTTTTTACTTTATTTTTAGAGATTCTTAATTGAGAACTGTTTATACAAGAATTGATTATGGGGAAAGAAGAATGACAACGACAGCATTTCGATCTAAATTGTTTTCAAATTAATATTAATATTCAATATTTTAACTAATAGTAGGTTTAATTTATTTTTATATACTTTAAGATATCAGAATTAAATGACACCCATCTTGCAACTCCTTCTTCTAGCATTTCACAAATACTTATCTAGTTTACACATCTTTAAGTTTTAAAGTATTTTCTAGTATTGTATTATTTTGCAAAAAATCAGTTAAATTTTTTTTTTATTAAAATATAATTGAACTTCAGTTAAGATATGTAACTGAACAATGAACATATGTAAATTTAATCGTAATCCAAACAGGAAAAAATGTCATTTTGTCATTTTTCGAGAAGTCAATTGTTTTTAAAAATGCTTTACAGTTCGAGGAGATTCAAAAGTTTGTTTCTATTAAACCTAAAATGAATAACAAAATACATTCTTCATATGAAATTTTTTGTATTTATTTTAAAATATGTTGAGAATTCAACAAAGAGAATTCTGCTATAAAGACAGAATTATTTTAAGAGTGTCCGCATATAGAATAAAAACAGTTCTATATTTTATACTTTTATACTTTTTTCGGTTATTTCCATTAAGTGTATGTACATTTCCTTATATTAGTAATCGTAGAAAGTTGTTTTATACAGTGAAATTGATTTACGACAGTTCAGGCGGTTACTACAATTACACATTCAATATATTACTTATGCGCATAATAATTAAATATATACAATACTTTTCTGAAGAACTTTTTCAGAATAGTTATCACGTTTGGCAATATTTATCACGCGAACATGCAAATATTGTGCGTCGATAAAAGTGCAAGAATTACAAAAGATTAGCTCTTGGCACTGATAGAAGATGAAATATTAATATGTATTCTCTACTCGCCAACTACTTACCTAATTAAATATTTTAATTTAGCTTCAATTTATTATCAATTTTTTATTTGAATAAATTAAAATATATTATTCCTTTATGTAGAATAGTAGTGAAATTAAATAGGAATCGAATTGAAAAACAAATATGTCTGAATTCAAAAGTTCAATTTTAAAAGTAAGCGAATTTTTGAAGATTTTATTTAAAGGAAAAATCTTAATTTAGCGAGTATTGGATTTGATCCAGTCTGTGTATTCGGAAACCCGTGTATATACTCCTGGATATCCAGGTTCTCCGCATTTGTTCCCAAAGGAAACAATTCCAATTTGCATCCAACGACCTTCTGCTCTAAGCATGAGAGGTCCACCAGAGTCTCCTTGGCAGGCATCTTTCCCACCTTGACTAAAACCAGCACATAAAAAGGTGCTAGTTATGGGTTGAAAGTAGGCAGCATTACAGTCATCATTTCTCCATACTGGCAATGTTGCTTGTCTTTGGACTGTACTTTCTTTTCCACCTGTAAACAAATATAATGTTTGAAAGAAATTCATTTCAGGTTTAAATGTTTAATTATATTTTCTGAAATTTTAATTTTAATTTGAGTGACTAAAATACTTTTGGTCTTGCTATTACTACAATCGCAATTACCATAGTAAGTTGTTCCCCATCCAACAACAGTTGGTCTTGCACCAGCAAATTGTTCTCCACGATATCTAGCTTCTGGTAGACAGATGGGAATAACATACGGAGATTTTCGAACTGGTCGATTTAATTCCAAAATTGCGATGTCGTTATAAAATCCGACCCGCGAAAATTTCGGATGAGCGTGAATATCCTTCACTGCATAAGTAGCTGGGGTGGATGGTTCGTCGTCTCTTTCAAGGTCAATATCACCAAGGCGAACAGTAAATTGACGAGCTGCGAATCTAGAAATTTTTTAAAAAATATGAATAGTTAATTTAACAGTATAGTCTGAGAAGAATGTTTCAAAATCTCCATTAGGCTATTATAAATCATGTCGGTATTTTTCAGATTTCTAAATTTTTATTAAGAGTTTGTACAAGTTGGAACTTACGGACGTTGACGTTGGTCTCGAGTGCAATGAGCTGCAGTGAGAATATGTCGAGGGCCAATAAGAGAACCACCACACCAGAACTCAGTGCGTCTAGATCCGTGAAGAAATATTGCTGCCATCCATGGCCAACGACCTGGTAGCGCTTCTTCTCCTCCAACAACTCGATACTTTCCAGCATTTCTCACTCCGCATTCTACAAATTAGATAGTTTACCGCAGACCGGCTTTTAAAAAACCACTATTTTGCAATCAGAAACTAGCTTTCTTCAAAACGGTTATTTATTTACGTTTATTAATAAAAAAAGATGAATATTTATAGCTGCATATAAATAAATTACCATCATCATCTTGAATAAAGTTGTTATCAAACGATTCAACAGATTCGAAACCACTCGAACTATTTCCCGAAAGCTCTGGAGATGGGACGACTTCAAAATTCGGACGACTTGTCGTGGATATTGGATATAATGGGATTGGCTTCGGAGTTGGTGGTTTTGTTGGCCTCGGCCTCGGTCTTGTAGTCGTTTCAATTATTGTAGGTGGTGTGACAGGAGGGCTGAAATATTAAAAAATCATTAAATCAATCTTTCCATTTCAGAATCATCACTTTTAAAAACTGAAAATTACCTTCCTCCAGGAGAAGGCACATTGACCCCAATTTTATCAATTGGACAGCAGACTCCAGGAACAAATAAACTTTTAAAACATAATGACTGCCTGAGTTTTGTAAGATCCAGAAGAAGGTGAGGACAATTACTAAGATCCTGACACTTGCCAGGACCACCTTCTGCAGTCGTGCACGTAGAAGAAGTTTTTTCCCTGTCAGAAATTTCTTCACTGGCCTGTGCTTCAAGATCAGAAACTGTCACAGTAGATATTGTAGATGATGTAATCGGTTTCAGGATCGCTGGTGTTGGTTTCAAAGTGGAAGTTGTTGGTTTCGGAGATGTTGTGACTGGCCTTAGAGGCAAAGCAACCCCTCTGACGATTGGTGCTATACTGTCTGTTACATTTTTCCCTAGGATATTTTTGGAGATGGTGTAGAGAGCTGATGGTAATTCTTTTGATGGATTTTCTGAATCACCTCTTGTCATGTTCACGATATAACTTCCGACTGTGTTGAGAGCACCTAAAGTTTCTGTAATTGTTGTTAGGGGGTCGGATCTTTCCTCGACTACTCTTACGTATTGAGTATAAGGTCGACCCTGAGTGTCTCGACGATAAATTGGACCTCTTCTGGGTCCACCTGGCCAGGATTCGCTTTCGGTCCATCTTCTTACTAACGAACCTTGAATTGATTGACGATGTGGTGATCCATACCCATTGTATGCTATTGCAAAAATATTCAGATTATTTTTATAAAAAGGTGAAATGTAGGTCGTGAAAGATTATAAATTATTAAGTAATATTAATATCAGTTACTTAATGAGTTACTCACGACTGTTGTGGTAGAGTGCAACGTCTTCACTAAACGACAAAGCTCCACTGAATAAATTCCATATTATGCAGAGTCCTGAAAATCAAAGGAATTTAAAAGTTTTATACAAAGCTCTGAAGAATCCTTCAATATCTGGTTCTTTTTAATTTTTCTCTATAATTACAAATTATTAAATTTGGATATGAAATTAAATTCTTTTTTCTAGATAATTATTCCATTGATATATCTTAGTTGTGTAATAATAAGTGAATCAAATGACAAACGGATGTGTTCATTCAATCTAGAGAAAACGTATGATTTTATTAATGTTGGTCAATCCTTAAACAGAATCCTGGAAATCCCAACACCTGATTCGTAAAACATTACGTCACATTCGTTTGGTTTTATGCAAGAAAATTTTTTATTCTGATCATATCCTCAAACCCTACTTTCAATCATTCGAGGAATTTTACTTAGTTTGTTACATAAGATTATATTTTGCAATTATTCATCACAAATATGTGTTAATCAGATGCGACCATATTTTTTAAATTAAGATTTAAAACCCTATATTTGAAATCTGACAAAGTATTTTACTCATTTATTCTTGAACTTGAAACGTCTTTAATTTGTCAGAATTTTCAGTTTTCTTCTGTTTTATTAATAGTTGACGGATACTTTTAACTATTTAATTTATACGGAATACCTGGCTCTAATCAGTGATCTACTTCCGACTAAAGAAATCAAGAGTTTTTTCTGATTAATATTTTTGAGGAGTGGGTGGAAGTTGGACTGGAAATTTAAATTACGTGCTCTAGCACTCAAACAGGATTTTTCAATTCAAATTACGAGCTATACATAGGTTCATCGACGGTGAAAGTTATCCGGCGAGAAAGTGTGCCTTTCTTCCACTCACTGATTCATCGCTGATAGGAATGGTGTATGTACTTAGTATAGAAACGATCACTTATCTCTGGTCAGGGACGAATGTACAAGCAATTGTTATAATGCCATGTACTCTTGGGGAAATCCACCTTTTTTAGTGCTCTCTTATCAAACTACAAGTTCTTTTTCCTTTACTTAGCAAACCTATCCCATTTCTCATTAAACAAAGCCTGATAATAGTGCTCAAAGAGGCCTATGATTTTTCAATTACTTTTAAATTACAACTTATCTTCAGCTTCCTGTCGTCTAATATTTATTACTATTGTATTCGCAGTTTTATTGAAATAATTTCAGAATAAGATACCCTATTTGACTATTAGATTGCATTGTATGTATATTCTATACAGAAATCACTTTTTGTAGAAGAAAACAAAATTACCCAAGAAATTTTTCCAATTACTTAAAAAAACATCAATGAAAATTTTAAAAAACCGGTTCAAGGAACATTAAGTATTGATGTGTATCCTAATTCTGAGAGAAGAAAGATTAAAAGCATTGCAAGGTTGGTGAAAGTAAGTTTTTTAAAAATCTACTTATTACTTTAATCACCTGTTGTAAAGAATTAAACAAAAACCAAAGCTCTTTCACTTTCAGATCAAGCTTGTCAATCTCTTAATTAATTTATCGAAACATGTTTTTATTAAGACATAAAATTTTTTCCCGGCTATTTAATCATTAAGTAATGTCAAAATTCTTAAACCTTTACATAATCACAAATAGATTCTTAAAATTCCCGTTAATCATGTTTGCTGAGTCATACGCAGTTTCACTTTCAAGATATTTATTACTTGTAAAGAGATCTTAAAATAAGATTTTAAATTACTTTCATAAAATTAAACTTTAAAAGCGTTAAATATGTATACATTTTTGTCTGGGATCTAATTCTTTTTAATTAATGTAAAATTCGCATTTAAAAATTTAAAAATTCAAAGTTGATAATAGCTAGATATTGTTTTTCAAGGAAGATTCGAAACTGAAGAATTTTTCCTAATTAGTACAATGATTGACCTTAAAAAATTAATTGCTTTAAGGTTCCCGAAAGAGCGATGGATTTCTTTGTTACACGATGTGAACGTACTCTGCCTGGTAACCTAGATACGTTGTTGTGTATAAGATATATAAGCAAGAGTATATTTCAGAGTGTTAAATATGTATCTAGATATGCTTTTAATACAGAAAAAGAGAGATTCAAGTTTCCAAAGTCAGATGGTTTTTTGAGGCCACCAGTTTCTCCAAAGAATTAACATTTGTTTTGATTCGGTAATCTCTATCATCAATGATGTTTTTATTTAACAATAAATTTGGAGTCGAGAGTAAGATTTCCCACTTGTAAAAAAAATTTTAACTAAAATGAAAAATACAAGAAAAGCTAACAGAACAATCAATGAAGAAAGTTAGCTTCAGTAGAAGAAACAGTTATATCCCCAGTAAAATTGTTTCTAACTGTTCTAGACGCAACTGTTATTACAGATTGAATTTCAGAGAAAACCTATCTAGAAGAACCAGAGTTTAGAAGTATAAAAAAAAATTCTTTGGGATTGGCTGACGAAAAAGAAATTTTCCAAACTTTGAATCACTTGCACTTACCCAGTGCGGACATTGACATTCTGAGAGAAACAAACATCAGATCCTCTTTTCTGGCATTCCATTAAAGAGACACTGCACTCAACATGCACGACACTATTCGACAAAGCGAGGAATCACTTTTGGCGGAGGCTGGACGCGAACCCAGAGGTAATCTAGAAGTGATGCATGATAGTTTTGGTGGAGAAAAAAGATGACAGGGGAGACGGAAGTGTCGCGTGAAGTCGCGACGAACAGTTCCGACTACAAGGACTGTCCGTGAAAAGACCTCGACACACTTACTCCGACTGTTACACACTCTCTCTCTCTTTCTCCTTTCCTCCAAGGAGGCGCCATCCTCCGACTAAGGGAAAGTGTTCCCTACCACTCTTGTATTCTGATGTCTTTCAAATTCAACTCTTTCGACGATTCGTCACACCAAGAACGCACGCACGCACTCGCGTATCAACGCGTCCGCATTCCGCTCCTTCCGTTCTTCCAGTTTCGGCTCCTCTTGTCGTTTCGTTTATGGCTCCTCGCCCTGGGCATTAAATTTCTTATTTTTCTGCTGAATGTGTGTCGAATTAATCCAGTTTTACTGCCACAAAAAAAATACTTAAAGCTATCATTAAATTTGGAAACGGAGCGAAAAAACAGATCGACCTAAATATAAACCTAAATCAAAAATAAGAAAAGGGTTTCGTGGGCGAAGGTACTAATGTTTAAATGTTATAAAAAATATAATTTATAAAACGAGTTTTGATTGCTGTTATCCTAGGTTTATTCAAGATATTCTTTACATCACGACGTGGCATATATAACGCCGTACTGCTAGCAGAAATCAGATATACTTACATTTAAATTACTGCGTTGCAGGAACTTTATAATAATATAGTACAGTGTCATAGATTCTACTTGATTCTAAAACATAAATGGAATTCGAACTCGTGCGCTAATTGATCAGTACAGCTAAAACAAAAATCTAGAATCACTGCAACGTAATGCGAAATACATTTTGCAAAAAAGCAGGAGTCAAAAATACAATGCTAAAAAAAGAATCATGTAAACTTTTACTGTTCATTGTACAAAATCTAGAGAATGTCACGTTCTTAAAATCTTGTAGCAAACAGTCGTGTCTGAATGAAATCCTGAACTAATGGCCAGGTATCGTATAAAAAAACGAATATAAATCATGTGAATGCGTGCATGTGTTATAAAAATTCGTAGGACGTAGCCGTAATTTACTGGCCATCAATTGGTATTTAGTTGCAATCGTGATGGAAATTTAATTACAAACAATTATAATTATAATTGCGATTTAAGTTTACTTGTCATTTACTTATAATTGCTAAATTTGTAAAATTTGGCAGAATTGTGATGTTTTCAAATCAAACTTCGGTATGAATTATAGAAAGCTTACCGAATTGTAGTTTTTATGACTAAGTACACTTTTAAAAAAAGGAATTATCCTTTCAGTGCACATATACAATGTACGAAATCATGACTGGCGTTTCTGTTCCTTCCATTGGATGAATTTGAATTCAAGTTTATTTAGTATTTTCTCATAGGCATGGATCCTTTGTAGGGGTCGAATCGATCGTAGGAGGTTGGAGCTCCTGGTCCAGACATTCCCATAGATGGCAAGGGTCCTCCTTGGTACATTGGTGGTCCCGGGTGCCTCAGCGTGTTTCCCATACTGTTCGAATTACCCCACCTGTTGAAGAATTTTCTCTTAGTGTCGCCTCTAAATTATCGAATTTTATTCACATTCAGTAACGTGAAAAATTCTTTATGCTAAATATTTCAAATGCAGAAAAATGTGTTATAGAAATATTAAAAATAAATTGAGTTTTGAAAAGACACTTACAAAAAATATTGTCAGTTGGAGTTGAATATTTTTACTAATAATTTTGAACAAACTCCCATATTTTGTATAACGTTTTATTTTTATTTGAAGATAAAAATTTTTAATTACGAAACTTTTAATCATGACTTCAATATTCGAGATTAAAAATAAAAACTGCTTAAATAGATTTCATGCAAAGATACTTTATCTAAACCTAACTAGAAAATTTCGACGTTAGCATCACCTGTTAACGTTATCTGAAGATCTCCCGCTCCATCCGGAAGTTTCATTACGCGGATCACGAGCACCTCCACTCGGCACAGAATTAAAAGACTTTGCAGGTGGTCCCGAGTGCCATCCACTTGGTCCGCGATTGCTATCCACGTATCGACTATCACCTAGATACAAAGAAATTTCTATTGTATATCTACTAAAATTACTTTCAAATATCAATTAAACTACTTTAATATCCTTTTGATATCCTTTTAATTTTGATTTCTCACAAACTTAATTATTCAATAATTCTATCTACCTTGACAACTTTCAATAAATCTCATACCGAAAAAATAAAAAAGCAAATGAAGATGAATTAATTAAAAAAATAAAAGGAATAAAATATTTTATTTGCGTATTGAAATATCAAGAACAGGTACAACTTACTACAATAAAACTCGGAATATATGCAAGTATGAATTTTATTATTGGAAAGAAGTCGTACACGATTCGTAACAATCTATACACTTCTGTCCATCTAAATTAATTTATTAAAATATATTTTTCACAGCGAGTTATGCATCGACTTGCAAAATAAACAAAAAAAATGATCACAGCAAATAATTTTCGCTTGAAAAAAAGAAAAAAAGAAAGAAAAAAAAAGGAACAAAAAATACAATTGAAGTCATAAAATTAAACTGAAAAATCATGCTCACAATCTAGACTTCTAGTGTACTTTGTAAACATCTAAACTTCATAAATAAATCTACATTAAACAAACAAAATCTAATCTACGGAAAAGCTGGTATTTTTTGGTATATGATAACCAATGACTGCATACTACATATGAAAATATAAAATTGAGAATTTAAATTGTTTTTAAGTATTTCTGAACTACCTCGAAGTTAATTCTAAAAAATTTCAGGAACGTTGTGAGAAGCTGAATGATTTTATCGTATGCTTCGCAAGTTTGGTTATTTTTCAATTGTCCGATGAGATCTGGACAAAGCATCTCTGTGATCCTAATGAGTTGTCAATGTATAACAGAATACTTCTGAATTTTGCAGCATTTGGATTTTTACTACGCAAATGGCCTTCGAAAGGAATTAACTGCATTGTACTTACGAGGCGCATTGGACCCAGGAGGTTTGGAACTGTCGTTGTATCGACCTCCGTGATTGTCCCGAGAACTTCTGTGCGAGTCTGGTTCTGATCGGCGAACGTCTCGATCACGACCATATGATGTTGCACTGGGTCGCTCATACCTTTCAAAATAAGGTCAGAAAGTTGTAAATTATCATCTACATGTCGACGAAGTCAAATAATTTAATTTTAAAAATTGAAAAACAAAAACCTTGTATTTTTTCATAATAAACATACCTTTCTTTAACTTGACGCGGGTCGATTGTTGGGGTTTGAGTTGGTAAAGGTTCGCGACGAACGATTACCTCCCTTCCTCGAGAAACATCAGTAAAAGCTTCTGGTCGACTGCCACGAGAAGAAAATTCACTGCTTCTTTTGAAATCCTTCTTTAATCCCAAATCTTGGGTTGATCTGTTTTGGAATTTTGACTCTCATTAGTTTCGAAACGGATATAAATTATTATATCCACAGAACCCGTGGCAATGTTAAAATGTTATAAATATTTGTACTCTAATTGATTATTACCATTATTTTTACTGAAAATTAATTATTTTTACCGAGATCAGGTGTTCAAGTATTGAAAACTTTTTCAATCTCAACTCAAACCACAACTGTTCAAACCCTCCAAAAACTTTTGTTTATAATTAAAAAAAATAGATAAATAAATAAGAAAGTAACCTCGTTTCTCTTTCTAAAACGAAAATAATAAAATACAAGAGTCTTAAAGATTGTTAACTAACCAAAATATAATCCTTCAACAAAATATAAAAATAAAATCATTAATAAAGGGAAAAACAAACCTGCTAGCGTCGTATCTAGTAGGAGGAGAAGTGTCCATTCGTCTGTCTGAAACACGGTCTAAAATATCTGCACGTCTGTCCGGAACTCTTTCAGGACTATGTCTTCGGCTATGTTCTGTGGTCAAGCGTTTTCTTTCAGGTTCAACGTATAAGTCTCTAGGATCACGTCTGTCACTCGATGTTCTTTTAATAGAAGGAGGAGGTGGTACTCGACGACTTTCCTCTAAACGCATCTGTTGTCTCTTCAACTCAAGTCGCTCGCGTTCCAGTTTTTCCCTTTCGAGTTTTTGACGCTCTCGTTCCAGACGAAGAAGTTCTGCTTTCTCTTGCTCAATTCGCTCTCTTTCTCTTCGCAGTTTTTCTCGTTCTCTTTCCAGTCTGGAAGCCTCTTCTCTTTGTCTGCGTTCAACCTCCCGTTGTCTTTCCATGTCTTCTCGACGTCTGCGTTCTTCTTCGCGAAGAAGTCTTTCTCTTTCGCGCAGTCTTTGCCTATCACGTTCTTCCTGCGTTAGGAAACAAATCAATGTTAATGAATGATCGAGTTTTAATTGAATGAATTTGGAGAGTCAAATATTAAATGTTAATGATTTAAAATAAGATGGTAAACGCACTCTAATTTTGGCGAAAGTTAAAACGTCATCACGACGACGACGTTCTCGACTGCGAGAACGGCTGTGAGATCTGTGACGATCAAAGGATCGAAGTCTTTTCTCATCGCGCTTTCCTCTTTCGCTTTCTGGTTTCTTGCTTGTTGATTTTGTAGAACGTGCATCAGAGTCTTTCTCCTTATCTTCTTTCTTCTCGACTTCTTTGTCAGATTTCTTCTCTTCAATTAACTCTATCTTTTCTTCAGGTTTTTTAACACCTTCAAAATAAAATGATTGATAAATTGATGATGATTATTTAAGAGTATATTGACTTATAGTTGTTTCAAGTTACTTACTTAACTCTTTTTCCTTCTCTTCTGATTCCTTCTTCTTTTCCATATTCTCCTTTCTCTCGATTGATTCATGATGATTATCTTTGGGTTTTTCTTTCTCCTCCTTTGGTTTTTCGGACTTTCCGCTGTTCGAATCTCGCTTCCTCACATGACTCTGTTGAGAATCGCCCTTTGCCTGTTAATGAAATTGAATCGCAGTGTTTTAAAAAAGCTTGTTAGTCGTTTGATGTTTTTTAAATCAACTGATGTGTGAAATGTAGAGGATTCACAAAAGTAAAAGTTATAGTTTAAGTATTATTTGTGTATCTTGAACTTAAGTGTTAAAAATGAAACTGTATGTTATTAAAATTCTTGATTTTGTGTTTGAAAAATAGTTTAAAGCATGTTGATATGACAATCATAAACTTTAACTTTAATTTTCTTGAAATACAGTTTACTGAAGTAATAAATTTGAAAATAGTTACGTAACTTGACGTATGTAAACAATTTTCGGAAACAAGAGTAATAATACAAGTTTTTAGCATTAAAAATTAGCTTTGTTTTCTGAGTAATTTGCCAAGGTAAAAATATTTTTAATATTTCAGGAAAAATAAAAAAGCGGAAACTAATTGTGAGGTATATAAATCTGTTAGTAAGAAAGTAAATAAATAAAATATAGGCTTTACCTTCTCAACGGATATAAATCTTCCATGGAGTTCTGTCCTATGTACATGACTGATACATTTAGAAGCATCGTCACTCGTGGACATTGTTATGTATCCATAACATCGAGCTCCTGGAGTTCTCGCATTGGTAACAACTTTGGCTCCAATCACTTTTCCATATTTGGAGAAAATTTGTTTCAAATCATTGGCACGAGTCGTTGATGACAATCCAGATACCCAGAGGTTTCTGCTGCTCGCATTAGATGAATTTTGTGATGACTTTTTGTCTAAAATTACCACAAGAAAAAATTAAAAACCAAATTCCAGTCGTCACACGGAAATTTGATAAATCTTCATTTTACAAAAATTTGTTTAGCAAACTCTAAAAAAAATTCACCTTTGTCATCTCTCTTCTGTCCTTTACTATTGGAATCTCCGCTGAAAACAGTAAAATTATTAATTTAGAGAAATCTCGAATTTATTTTATAGATAAGATTAAAAGTAAAGATTAAACGCTAATAAGGCTTAATAAGTATCTCTGTAACTATGTTAAGCCCATAAATTTGGCTAGCAACTTAATCATTTTCTTCGATTTTTTTGTATCGCCAATACTTGAAACTTTTCTCAATTGTTATTTACTTCTCCATTTACGTGAAACTTTTACTGATAAATAGCACAAATCCATCAGAGTCTGTAGCACGTATTAAGAAACATAATCAGCACACGGAGCATCACATATTTCTTCACTTCCATAACAGTAGCACTTGCATCGCCGATCTTCAGAAACAGCATTTTCAAAACGTAGTCCAGTTGATTTGTCACAAACACGACTCTGGGTCACAGAATCTTCTATGCTACTACCTGAAGAAATTCAACCAGAAATTGTCCTTTTTGCAGCCAAGAAAATTTTTTACCGCGTTTTTTTTTTAAAGGATATCCGGTGGCAAGTTTACACATAGCAATAGGGTGTCCAACGGAAATGTTTAATCGAATTTCCTTATATTTACAGCACTTTTTTTCTGTACATTATATATTTCGTAATGTTCAATAAGTTAATTGTTTTCTCTTAGTTCTTGTCAATTTTACGTACATCTTACAGGCAAGTAAACAAAATTAAACATTTCCAGGTTCTTCCTACAAAAGGTTTCACCTACATCAAAACCTTCTACTTCATGAAAGTAAAAATAAAGAATTAAAACTAGGAAAAAATTCCAGTTTTCATTTTCAATTCTTCACATGGTATTATAATTCTTTCGAACTTTGTCCGCATGCTGGACACCCTCTTAGCATAATATAATTAAAGTTTGCTAGCCAATTAGCAGAGTTCTTAACATACTTTCCAGAGTTAAGAATTATGCCTAAATACTCGAGGTGAAGTTACTCCACATTTTATTGAAAAAGAAGGGAATAAAGTGATCTTGCATTTGACCCTGTCGAACAAAGCGATCTTGGAGTCGCGAGGTCCAAAACGGCATTGTGTCCGAATGGCGGTGTGTCCGTGGAACTTTGTTGTGCGACACATCGTCGCTAAATCACTGAGAACCATTTAGCAATGTGAGACCAACCTCTTGCCTCCTTCTCCGGCGTCCTTGCTCTTGGTCCCGATGCTAGCTCCCGAGGTCCCGTCCTTGTTGCTGGCGCTGCCTTCTGCTCTACCGCTCCCTTTAGAGTCTCCCTTCTTGTTATCTTGAATTCTCTTCCTCTCTCCTCCTCCATCTGCAGGGACAATCAAGGTAGCATAGTGGTCACTGTCTGAGAGAGCCAAAGTCTCCTCTCTCTAAAATGTTCTGCCGGCTCGCACTCCCCGCTGCTTCCGAGCCAGCGACATTTAGTGCCCGCAGAACAATTAAGTGACTCTTGGGGATCGCAAATTTCTTCTCCTAAATAATTAATTATTTTCTCCAGACATGAAGTCTGCTGACAAGAAGAGAAACTAGAAAGGGAAAATCAGGACTGCGGTCTGGGCCAATTTGGTTTGAAAAACGTATAGGCACTTTAGGCCTAAGTTACCAAGATTAAATCAATCAATCAAAGATTTCAGAAAGTCATTCTTGATCGGTGGCAGTAACTATTGTCGATGAGTTGTAAAGAATTTTCAAAACTTGTGGGTCTTCGTAAATTCTGATATTCGCTGAGAGAAGATCCAACGATGCTCTATGCGGCAGGTATAATTAATGTAATTGCATATCAAATTCTAAGGTTAACTAACTTAAAGACTAGTGCTTATTGGTAAAGTTTCCCTGTACAGAAATTTCCCCATGCTGCTTTCCCTGGAGTGATGTTCGAACAAGTTGGTGGATTCACAATTGTTGAAGGGCGTCGGTAAAGCTCGCTGCTTCAAGTTTCTGGGTAATGGAATCCTATTTTGAATTGAGTCCGCTGCCAGGTTCAGTATCTCCAGGTTCCTGAACCCCAGGCTCGAGATGAATCTTCAATGAGCAGGTCCTCGACGAAGACGTTTACTTCTAGCACGTTCGTTTACCTCGATGCGTTTTGATGGAGTTGTGTAATCGAAGCTATTTTTGGAAACTAGGTCTAGGCACAACGTGCTTACGGCTAAACTGTAAATATAGTATAAGAGAATAAAAAACAAAACTTACCCTTCTGCCTGTCTTGTGCCTCCTGAAAGGAAAAATACATGAATATTACAAAATTGCTAATATAAGTAAGCTATTAATAGATTATTACTCATATTACTAATGAGAAGAGTTAATTGATAGTTAATATAACATTTTAATTACCTCCTCGGCAAGGAGATTTTCCTCGTCTTCACCGATAGTCAAATTTATCGAGTCCTCATTATCAATTCCATTGGTTTCAATAACAGCAGCGGAAACTACTGTATTCTGAGGAGCTTCTTTGACAGCAGCGATTTCCTTCTTTTCCTTTTCTACATCCTGAGGTTTCTCAATCTCCTTTTCCTTAGGTTCCTTATCTTTTCCTTCAGGTTCTTTGCTGGGTTCTTCTTTTGGCTCAATTGGGTCTTCTTTTGCTTCTTTTTCTTCTTCTTTTTCTTCTTTTTCTTCCTGAACTTCCATTTTATCATTAGTGGACTTTTCCTTAAAACAAATGGAACCAAATTTTTAGGAAAAATTACAAAACTAACTGCTATTAAAATAAACATAGAAAAAAAGCAATGCTTTCATTTAGAAGCGACTCAAATATATATTAGTAAAAAGTGTAGTTACCTCTTCTTCTGGTTCTACCATTTCTTCTGCAGCTTCAAAAGTAGAATTTTCTTCTACAGTTTCTTGAGCTTCAGAAGCTTCATCTTTTTGAACGTCTGAGGTATCCATTAATTCTTCTTGATTCGTTAATCCGGTTACTAAAAAAATGATAAAAACGAAAATTAAAACCAAAGTTCCTTTTACAAAATTTATTTATATTTTGAATTAGAAATAAAAATATGTTATTAAAACTTATAATACACAATATTAAAATGCACCTACCACTGTTTTTCCTTTGGCCTGTTTTCGGACCAACGTATGGAACAATAAGGAAATCCTCCGGATTGTGACCTTCGTCTGAAATTGCCTAGAAAAGTTAAGACATAGAATGCATTAAATTTAAGTTCGCTTTAACGGCACTCTAAAATAGATGAGTCATAAAATACAAGGCGCATTGCATATTTTAGTTTTATTAGTAAAAAGAGAATGGCCTTTTTTAAATAATAATAAAGATAATTGTATTATATCATTTTTTATCGGAACTATCTTACTAAGAACCATAACTCTATGACTATCAATCATATCAATCTACTTGTGAATAACCTTGTGAACTCAATTATATTCTATAACCTAAAAAATTCGGAATAATTAAAGAAATGTAACCTTAATAATTCGCAGAACTTGATCGATTCAAATGCTTCCGTACAATCAGCGTTTTTACCCCATAATATTAGAAACTTTCCCAAAATAATCATTGATTTGATCTCTATAAAATGCTTTATGTGCATAAATATGAGCTATAAAAACGGTTAGACTTTAGAGGCAAATTGGAATAAATTATAGTTTTGACAATTTTATCTTTCATGTACCAACTCGAAGAAATAATTTGACAGGAGACTTGAGCATTTTTTAAGAAATTTAGTAACAGAAGAAATTTATCTGAAATAATGCCATGATACCAAATAATTCTAGGTACAAAACTAACGGGGATCGATAAGCTTAAAATGGCGTCACATTACCCACGTTGCAAAAGTACCAAAAACGAAGTTGCAACTTTTTTTAGAAAAATAAATAATATACCTTGGAAAGTCTTTCGAGAAGAGCAGCTTTGTTTCCAGTTTTATCTAGACTACGTCGTTCGAGCTCGGTTTTAAGATCTATAACACGAAGCTCGGTCAATCTTTTGCCTTCAGTGTCGGCCATTATTCTTGTCGATGAAACAAACGAATTGTACTATTATCGGTCGCGTAATCAATCAAATTACGCGAAATCCGTATTCTCACTTTTTAAGCGCACTTCAAAATTGATAAGAACATGCCAAATGCTAAGATAAGTGATAAAAATGTAAAATCCAACTGTACTTATTTAACAAGAAACGTACACATACGCTCACTGTTGCACTGTGCCAAGCGGAAATGGCTACCACTACCAGTTCATCGTCGCATTTCCGGTAAATATATATATATATGAACTGGAATACAATCGTGTACATATGTTCGATTTAAAGTGATATCATACCACGAAGGAATAATAAGGAGACCCAACTGCCAGTGGAAAGCCTTTCGAAACTGGAAACAAAAACTAGATCATAAGTCTTTAGAAGAACTTTGTTTGAGTGCGCATGTGCGCAGTTGTCCTCTTCCTACTCGTGGGAAAGTGTGCGAGTGAGAAAGTTTTTAAAATTGACATTAAATAGAGAGGTTATGTTCTTTTGTTGATTGCGTTATATGAACGATACTTCAAATAAATTATATAAACAATATTTTCAGTATTTGTTTGAAAAATGTATGAAAAAATTTTGAGAAGGAAAAGTATGGGTAAGTACACCTTAAATTCGTAACATAATAAAGAATTCATGGAAGTAATATAACTTAATCGCGAAATCGCATAACAACCGAACATAACCTCTCTATCTTATGACAATTTTAAAAACTTTCTCACTCGCACAGTTTCCCATGAATAAGAAGAGGACAACTGCGCACATGCGCACTCAAACAAAGTTCTTCTAAAGACTTATGATCTAGTTTTTGTTTCCAGGTTGCGAAAGGGAGTTCGGTCTCCTTATTATTCCTTCGTGTATCATAC